>JAUZSU010031409.1:0-10404 GCA_034780255.1 Parotocinclus maculicauda | reverse complement strand
CTCTCCAGCCACTGTTTGCCTGTGCGTTTTATAGTTCAGTCTAAGATTCTTTTGTTAGTTTTTCAATCTGTAAATGGACTCACCCCATCGTACCTCGCAGAGCTGCTCCATCCCCATGTGCCCAAGCGGTGCCCAGGTCAGCCGATTTACTGCTCCTGGAGGTGCCAAAGTGAAAGCATAAACTTAGAGGGGATGGAGCATTTTCGATTGCTGCTCTGAATTTATGGAACGACCTTCCAATACCTATTAGACAAGCTTCTTCATTGTCTGTTTTCAAAACTAGTCTTAAAACTAATTTCTATTCAGCCCAGCATGAGACTGCTCTTGTTTGTGTAGTTGTTATTGTTTTATGTACAGATGAAGAATAAGGTGTGCAATTACAAATGAGAAAATGCTGAGTGATTCGATTGCTCACAGAACCCAGACTAGGTATCAATAAAGTGGATTAAGTGTTTGTTCAAGCCTATTGTATTTATGGTGGGAATTTGTGTGCAGTAATTGTGCTCTGAACTTGCAGTGCAGCTTCTGGCAATGCATTCCACTATTTCTTATCTTGCAGGAACTTGAATGTGTTTTGGATGGTGTAGACGCTCATCTTCCTCAGGATCCATGTCTTTTTTGGTAAGTATACGAAGTATCAATAGACTAGCTAGATCAGCTTCATACTGTTGCTTCACCACATGATGTAAAATTTGTGGATATCATTCCCATATGCTTCTGGTTCTTAATATTGTTTTTTATTGTGGTTCTTAATTTCTTTGTTTCTCTTTATTCTTTATCATTGTGTTCATTGCTACTGCAACACAGAAATACTACCTTTGGGATAAATAAAGTAATCAATCTATCTGTTTGTCTGGCCGTCTGTCTGACTATTTGTGTGTTTGTTTGTTTGTCTGTCTATCTATCTACACTTCTCCAAATTATGGAATATTTTTTTTTTTTTTCGAACCCCCCTATTTTTTGTTATTTATCTGGGTATCTGTCAACATGTCTGTCTATCTATCTGTATGTCTATCTATCTGTCTTTGTCTATCCATCTATCCATCCATCCATCCAACCACATGTCTGTATCTATCTATCTATCTATCTGTCTGTCTGTCTATATGTCTGTCTGTCTGTCTACGTGTCTCTGTCTACATGTCAGTCTATCTGTCTACATGCCTGTTTGTATATCTATCTATCTATCTATCTATCTATCTATCTATCTATCTATCTATCTATCTAAAACACAACAATAATTTCTGTTCAGTGTGGTACACATTTTGTTTTGGCTAATAGGTTTTATTTTTATTACTTATTTATTCACTTAGATATCATACCGAGGGCTTTTTAAATCTCTGGGTAAATCTCTTTAGTCTAACAGGCAACAAATGCAAAGTATTTGCGTGCTTCCATCGTTTCACCATGCACATTTTGTAAGTCTCTTGCACTGCTGATAAACTAAATGTGACATCCCAGTTTCGGACATGGCATTTAAATGCTGTTATTTGTTTTGCTTTTTCTCTTAGCGTTGGGTGTCCGAGAAGTTGAGTGTGGAGAGCCTGAGGGACTTGGATTTATTCGGTGGTAAGTATAGAGGCCGTGATGTGCGCTATTGCTGTGCTTCTGTCATGGCCACATTACCAAATGTGAGCTAACGCTTTAACCATGATAAGTGTTAATTGTAGTTCTGAAGAAATTCTAGTAAGCTTCCTTGTAGCTAAACTCACTGGCTTTATATCAGGTACACCTTCTATATAAGTGTATAAATACTGACTGTATCCCATCTGTAATGTACACATGTTCACACTTTCTCATTTGGACCTAAACTGATATCATTGGAGATGTGACCTTTCTCAGCGCTCCATTGAAACTAATAGTGTGTGTAATGCTGGAAAGAGAATGTCGTTTTTTTTTTTTTTTTTAAATGCTAGTTTTTATAAAACAAAAGTTTACATTCTGTTTTATAATATGGGGATAATTTAAATTTTATGTAAAGTTTTTCCTTTCCACTGCTGTGCTAGGCTTGCTCAGTTAGGGTTATGGGCTTAGAAAGCATAGTTGTAAAGCTGTAACTGTAAAGACGATGCTTTAGAAATACATTTGACTTGATGTGTGATAAACTGTATAGAAACAGATGGATTACACTCCGTAAAACAGTGCACCTAAAAACCAATTAGTATATGAATAATAAACTTAGTTATAATAAGCAATGGCTTATAATGCTTTAAACAGAGAGAACAGTCCTTTGTAATTTAAATTCTCTGATATTAAAGGCTTAACAGAAGTTTATAGTTGAATGTTATGCAGCACAAATCCCCGTCACGTAAGCACCTCCAGCATACGATGCCAGCCATTGTTTGCAGAGCTTTGTTAATATTATTAGTGCCTTCATAACTGCTTATGTTTACTGTCCAGTTTTTGCTTGAATTATGAAATGTTTGTGTGTGAACTCTTAGTACTTGTGTAGTTTTTAAGCCATGAAGGTTTCCGGTTGCTGTGGAAGAAGATCTGCTTAGTATAGGCTTTTTTTTTATTGTGCACTATGGGAATTCTGTAATACTAGAGTTACAGAAGCTGAAATGAATACATAACCACTCAGAGAGTCTACTGATTGTGCCTCTGTATTAAAACCTTGCGTTCACATTACAAAGTCACTGAAATCGCTTAAGGTTTGTCCTGCACTGTGGTGAAAACAGCCTACCATGTAATTGTTGCAAATCAGAACGCTCCTTTAAATAAGATAAATTGTAGTCTGAATCCACAGTGTCTTAGTGAGTAGAGCACTGGTTCAAACTGCTGAGCCTCTCTGGATCAATCCCCGTCTCCAAACCCTGCTGGTTTCTGTCAGTTTTCTAGGACCATTACGTTCAGGTGGGTTCTGGTGCCCCCTTTGTGAAAGTCCAGACTAATGTGGTTAAGATACTGGACTGTGGGTCAAATAGTCCAGGGTTCAAATCCCACCTGTTGTGTGGCTCCCGGTGTTGTGTCATTTTAAGACTCTCTGGATAAACAGTATCCAGTGGTGGTAGTATTTTCATCTGAGCCTGTTTTAAGACTGTGGTGGTTAAGGTCCTGGGCTTTTGGTTCCTTGAGCAAGACCCTTACCCACAATTGCTTGAATTGTTTCAGATGTAAATCTTGGAGTAATAGCATGCTGTAAATGTAAATGAGACCAGCTCATGTGTCCTCATCATTGTACAGTTGGTCCTCAAAATCAACCGGATAATCCTTAGAATGTCTTGCTTTACCATGCCATTCTAATTTGAAATTTGTGTCGCTTGTCACCCATGTTGCTCTTTTGTGTAATTGCTTTGTCACTTTCTATTGAGAGCAGGAGTTTAGGGACTCATTTTTGCTGTTGCTGTTCTTGCTGCTTAGTTGCATGTTGCTTTGTTTCTACTTTAGGGGTGTAACGGTTCAGGTACCTTTCAGACGTTTGTGTTCAGAAGTAAGACAAAAATGATATTGCCATGTTACAAAGGAGTACTACTTGCAATAGGACAGACATACACAATTACAAACACCATTTACAACTTGTTATAAATAAGTAGTGGAAGCTTGTATGGTAGTGCGCTTTTGAGTAAATGACGTAATGGAATGGGGTGATAATTTATTATCATTTAAGACCTTGGTCGTTAAAGCCAACAGATGTTGATTGAATGGATGATTAAAGGCACTTACTAGTTTAGTTGATAAATAAACGTGTGTTTTTCAGTGTCTCTTCCACTGTAAGAAGAACATACTGACCCGTGATTTAAAGATCGTTACACCCCTAGTCTACTTTGTAAATGTAGTCTGTATTTGTTTGCTCTTGGCTGGTGTTTGTTCTGGCAATGTGTGCTACTTTACACATGGTTCAGTTCTTTTTAAGGGCTTTATGTGCACTAATAAAGGTGAATATAATGTAATACCTGCCTTATTTCATAAAGAACTGGCTTCCTGTCCTAGCTAGAGATGGACGTTTCAGATTTTCAGAGAAATCGACCTCTTGAGATAAAAGACCAAAACGTCACTTGTTATGATTTTATACAGAGAAATACTAAAGATGCCAAAATTGACCAATTGAACAAAAAATTATTAAATTAATATAGATTTAATGTTGAGGTGTTCTCCACATCTGTTTTTTCCTCTTTCTTTTGCATACCCATCCCTTGTACTGACCATGTCAAACGTTCTCCATTATGCCTCTGTTGGTTATGTTTTACACTCTTAAGCCGCTTTGTTCTGCTGGCGCCCTCAGACATTGCTCCATCGAGGCATAATGTTACATCCCATTGTCAGACCCTCATTAAACCCTGGTTATTTGTGTATCTTTGTGTCTTCTGCATCGTTTACGTGATCTATCTAACCAGATCAAGCTCAGGCAAGCCCACTCAGGAACGTAAGTGCAGGATCTCTGTTATTGCTCTTGCAGCTGGTGGGTGTGTGTGTTGGTGTGTACGGTAGGACGTACAAGCATGCGCCACTGTGCGTGTTTGATTGTGATGAGTGTGTGTGCACACGTGGTTTCATCCCCCTGCTTAAGTGCATGAATACATTGCACTGCTGACTGGCTCTGTGCATTCACACTTATTACCCATGTAGACATATGTTTTCTTTTTTTTCTTAGGATAAAGCATAGCTTGGGTTCCACATGCTGTCGTTACAGTAATTTGTATGTGACTTAGAGTTGTGGTGGTTAATCAGACTTCTTTAAAGAGGTATGTATGTAAAGAGAGACCTGTTAACAGGTGCTTCATAATTGCAGTCAAACCCTCATACCTTACCTCGTGCTTTCGGATTAGTCCCCTAAGTAGTAAGTAAGTAGGTATTCTGAATGGCTTTTACCTCTCCCTTCCTTCGTTGTCTACTGCTGGCTTCCTGGTCATAGTGACATAGCTGGAAATGAAAAAGCAGACGGCTTGGCAAAGGAAGCAAGAAACCGAGATTTCCTGGAGATACATTCCAATGACTGAGAAGTCAAAGACTACTGGAGAACCAAATGGCAAGAAGATTGGTCCAGCAATCCCCAAAACAGAATGTATGAAATAGCTCCTGTTATCAATGTTAAACACAACCGTGACTTTTTGACAAGACAAGACCAGACAATTATAACCAGGTGCCGAATTGGTCATACTGCCCTCACCCACAGACACCTCCTGCATGGTAAACAAACCCCAAACTGCCATTTTTTGTGCTGCATGTTTTATTAGAATGTTCAAAACGTTCAGCCATCAGAAGTGCTTTTATAAAGTAGGAAACATGAAGGAGTTGTTTATAAAGATTCCAGCAGTTAGAATTAGAAACATTTTTTTTAGATACTCTTGGTCAAACAAATGATTTAAACGAATAATTATGTACAGTTTTTCAGTATCAGTGGATGTCATAAAATAGCCAAGATGTTGCTGATTATGGCAATAATCCCAAACAAACCTCTACCTACACCCTCCACTTTTGGTACTCTGGATCGGATCAGCACAAATACTGACCTTATTAAACAGATTTGATCAGATCAGATTTGAGCCAGATGCACTTCACTAAGCGTGTTATTCCAAAATGTGACAAAAAACTCTTGTTTTTATTAACCGAAAGCTCAAACATGTCATTTTAAAATTCTAACATTACAGGTTTTTAATTAGGTAAGCAAACATGAAATCTGCAATAGATGGTTCTCTCTGCTGCGGTGCATCAGAATAAAAGCCCTGTGCAGAAACTTCCCCAATTAAAGTTCTCTACTGTATCAGCTTCACTAGCAAGTCATATGTTTTTATGCACCAGCAAGTTATGTCAATATTAATATTAGTGGCATTGTCACAACCCTAATAATTATTAGTTTCATATAGGCTAAAAAGTTCTAGTTAAATTAGAATAATGTGGTTAAATAAACGTGTTGTACTAATTATAAAATAATTGTAATTATACTATAGTAATTACAATTGCTGTTTATGTTCCTGTTGCATTATTCGAAAGCATGGTTATTTGCCGTAAGACTTTGTTCTTGTTTTACTTCTGAATTTCATCATTTTATCGTTTCTTTTCTTTTTACTCACCTGCTTTAGTTACAGCCTCATGTTAGGTACAGAGAGCTAAAAGAACTAAATAGCACTGATTTCAGAACAGTAAGGACTAGTATGAGAGGAATAGGAGTAATAGAAGATTGAAATCACTCTACAAAAATCACAGAGCAGGTCCAATCGAGGCCACTGTATTACACTGATTTTATTCAAACTAGATCAGACTTTGAAGATACAGGAACCATGTGGGGATTTCTTTATAGTATACAAAGTGAGTCAAAAGTCACAGGAACAAAAGGGACAATGACATGAATAGTAGTAACAGCAAGTAATGGGTGTCCGGGATGTCCGGAACATGGCCGCCATCTTGAAAGCCACCATATTTAATCTAGGATTGTCTCAGAAATTGTTTGGCACAGTCAGATTTGTAATATCCTTGTGGTTCAAAAGGTATCAATACAGAAAATACAAAACTTTTGTTGTTCGTCACAAGTAACTGAAGATGGAATTGATTATTGTGATGTCCAATGAACACAGCTGCCGTATCATAGCAACAGACTTCAACATCCGACACCCAGAAAGATCCCCAGTTTTACACAGCACTGTTACATCACTCATATCCAAGTTCAGGGAAATCGGGACTGTGGACGTAGAAACGTAGTGATCATCTGAAGAAGCATTACCAACCAAGAAACCTCAACTATGATTTTATCAGCCTTTGGGAACAGTCCACGATGCAGCAGATTACATGTCCTGTGACTTTTGACTCACCCTGTATAATGGAAATAGGGTTCTTGTTTTACAAATTATTTTAACCGTTTTCTATACTGAACCACATAAGGGTAAAAGGGTTTGACTGTAAATCACCGTCTTCCATTCTTAGACATGATATTAAACTATGAACAACTTGAATCTTTGCTTAAGAGTTTTTTCAACATTTGTTTGCTAAGTGCTTTGAGCTCAGGAACATTCCTGTGTGTGTCCGCTGAGCTTCCACTACCTGGAACAGAACGACTGGGTCAGTGTGGTGAACAGAACATGCTGGCTTTGGTTGTCAGTGTTGTGCTTCCTGTCGTCTCATCGATCGCACAATGATTCATGTCTGCTTTTGTGATGCAGTAGTATTTGTAACAGTTTGAGTGCGTTAGAGATGGGTGTTTGTGTAATATGGTGTGGATGTATGTGTTTGTCATTGATACTGAGACTGCGTGGTTCAGATTGTGCTTGTTGGATGTGTAAGCATGTGAATTTCATGTGTTTGAGTTCTCCACACTTCGACACATGGCAGACAATCTGCACTTTTAGCTTCAGTGACCCTGCAAGTGAGTGGATATAGGAGTACCATTCGCTCTGTTAGGCACAATGTAGTTTGTTATTGGCTGATTAGTTAAAACTAATGTATTGGGGTGAGGGTGGGGGGTTTGTAAACAAATAAGTACTATTTACAATAGGACTGGTACATTTTCTTATGAACACCATTTACAGCTTGGTACAAATATATACACTAAAGTAATTTACATAAACACGAGGAAGCTAAAGAAATAAGTCTCTAAACACGTCAACCGAGTTAGGACAGCCTACAGTTAATGAGTGAGCAAGGACACGACTGAGGTAAGATACAGCATAGCTGGGGTTCCAAATGTAGTCCTCACAGTAATTACACACACACACACACACACACACACACACGAGTGATGGACTTGCTGCTCGTAAACTTCTGCCTTTTTTATCACAGTATTGTCCAGGGACAGATTTCTTATTATTTCCCTAATCAGGGGTGGAACGATTTACTCTGCTCAGGATTCGATTCACAATACTGAGATCACGATTCCATTTTCTCACAATTATTGATTGTACGTTTGACACCAGACAGTCCTTTTTTATTTCTGTAGTGTAAACAATGTATACTTTCTTGTATAAATTTTTACCAATAAAATTTTTGTCCTTGCAATTAAAATAAATTACTTTAAATTAATTTAAAATGCCTTGTACCATTAATGCAGTACCTCGGTACACATTTTATTTTAGATTCAATATTCATTTTTATTCTGTCACTGCAATACTAGAGAAGTCTTTGTGCGTTTGACTTTAGTCTGTGTGTGCTACTGTTTTATTGTGTTTTTGTGTAGATTTCCACTGTTCTGGAGCAGCAATCTTAATTTCTTTGCGTAACATACAATGGCAATCAATTATCTTACCTTTTCTAATTTATCTTACTGTAGCTTCACCGTAGATTAATTAACCAGGGGCAAAGGTTCTTTTTTTAAAATAATGTTCACAGATAATGTCATTTTGTTGTATAAATATTAATTCATATAACTTTATATAATAATTTAAACGCAAACAAACTTTAGTTCCCAATTGCAATTTAAGTAAACTACAACGTTATATGCGTCTGAGAGGGTGACCGCGCCATCTGGTGTTCAAAATATGAATTGCATTAGATGAAAAACGAGGATCCATCCGACGATGGACATCATCGTTGTAATTTATTTTATTTATTTATTATTATTATTATTATTTATTGTTATCACAATTGCTACGACCTTAAGTGAACGGACACAAGACGTTAAATACTTGTGCAGTGTGTATTGGGTTAAATCTCTACCTGCATAATGTCTTTAATGTTGTTATCCGTGCAAACATATTTAAGGTCTGGCATGTATTTTTGTGTTTGTCAGGATGAGCTGATTACCAAAAAACAGTAGCTTCTGGATATTAAAACATGTTTGGATGCCATGTCGGTATTGTTAGTGAAATGTGTGTTTAACTGAACTAAAATATCACCCAAATCCTGCTTCGTTTTTGAGCGCTCTAGCTTTCTGTAATGCTGCTATATTATTATGGTGGTAATTTTTTTGTTGCTTTAGTGTTAATTGGTTTGTTTGTGGTTTTTTTAGAAGCTTTTCCCTCCACTTTATTACATTAAATTGACTAAGTTAAAAAGTGGACACAGTTAGCTAATGCAGAGTTGTTCCAGAACGTCTCCTGTTTTTAGGAGTGCTTGAAGATTGTGCAGCCATATAAATGATCTGGTTAGAAGTATCTGAATTGGGTCGGTTCTGTTCTCTAACACTTTCTTTTGTTCCAGGCCCATGAAGACTGTAGTGAGTCTCTGAGCTCCCTCCCTCACTGGGACACCATGGGATCGTTTCTGCCCGACAGCAATGCCTACGAACTCCTCACGGTCATCGGTCAGACCTTCTGTTAATCATTCCTAGATCAAGTGATGTTACTGTGCTCTAATGTAAATAAATCGCAATACTTGTTATAATCCTGTGAGGTCAAATAAACATTAATGTTCAGGTCTGATACGTTATCTTCACCACATGGTCCATGGTCCAAGTACTGGAGTTCTTTTTTTTTTCTAAGAGAGTTAATGGAAAAGTTCACAAAAAGCAAATGAAGTATACAGAGGGAATTAAATATTTAATGTCTAGGGCTTTTGTGCAATGTTTGTGCTACATCTGAGTTTTTACGTGTGTGTGTGTGTCTGTGTCTGTTTTTTTTGTGTGTGTATGTGTTGTGTGTGTCTCTCTCACTCTGTCTCTGTCTGTCTGTCTGTCTGTCTGTCTGTGTGTCTTTCTCTGTGTCTGTGTGTCTCTCTCTCTCTCTCTCTCGCTTTCTGTCTGTGTCTGTGTGTCTCTTTCTCGCTCTGTGTCTGTGTGTGTGTGTGTCTGCTTGTCTCTCTGTGTTTCTCTCTCTCTCACTCTCTCCCTGTCTCCCTGTCTGTGTGTGTCTCTCTTTCTGTGTGTCTCTTGCTCGCTCGCTGTCTCTGTGTGTCTCTCTCTTTCTCTTTCTGTGTGTGTGTTTGTGTGTCTCTCTGTCTGTGTGTGTCTTTCTCTCTTTCTCTGTCCCTGTGTGTGTCTGTGTGTGTGTGTGTCTCTGTGCGTGCGTGTGTGCGCGCGTGCGTGTCTGTTCAGGTCGTGGTCTGGAGGATCTGATGACGGTTAACCTGGGTAGATACAAACCCAGCGGTGAACATGTAGCTATCAGACGGATTGATTTGGAGGCCTGCACCAATGACATGGTTAACTACCTTCAGGTGTGTAGAGTCTTCAGTTTAACTGTAAAGCCGAACGCTGCTCTCTCTGCTTTACAGTGGGTACGGACAGTACTTAGACCTTTTTAAAATTTTCACTGTTTCATTAAAGCCATTTGCTGAAATCAAAAAAGAAAAAAAAAACAGACGTAGAATTTTTTTGTAAATTTATTCAAAAAGAAAAACTGAAATATCACATGGTCATAAGTATTCGGACACTTTTCTGTGACACTCATATTTACCTCACAAGCTGTCAATTTCTTCTGATCTTTCTTGAGATGGTTCTACTCCTTTATTAGAGTCCTGCTGTGTTTAATTGAACTGATTGGACTTGATCAGGAAAGACACACACCTGTCTCTTTAAGACTTAACAGCTCACAGTGCATG
>JAUZSU010031398.1:0-10405 GCA_034780255.1 Parotocinclus maculicauda | reverse complement strand
ATGTTGGTTTGTGTCCTAATACTTTTGCACATGTTGGTTTGTGTCTTAATACTTTTGGCCACATGTTGGTTTGTGTCAAAAGTATTGAGACACTGAGAGGCTCTGCTCTCCCTCGTGATTTCTACAGGAACAAGCATGTGGCTGCTGTGCTTCTCACCCCGGTGCTGGTGCTCACTCTGGCGTTTCGTCCTGCCTCCCCGACGCCGGCCATCATCTGCTGCACAGACATCTAATGGATAAAGCAAATGGAAACTTCAGAACTTCTACTTGGTTTTAGTTTGCAGTTTTAAAGTCCAGACTTAAGGCCTACTCATGCCTATTTAACAAAGTGGCTCCGTTTTTAGCCTAAACGCTCCTAAACGTTCTTTAATTTCTCTTCTCTTAATGTTTCAGAGATTTCACAACTTAAAAAAAAGCATGAGCGAAGATTATGAGCTCCAGTTTAGCTTTAGTCAATTTTATTCCATCACAGATTTGCTTTAATATCCCTTATAAATCAGCCATTTTTTGTCCTATAAGCTCTTGATGAGTTGTTCTGCCCAGCAACTGAGCTCTGATTGGTTCAGCCTTTCTGTCACTGTCTGTCGATAGACGCCTGCTCATTTTCAAAACTCGTCCGTCCAAATGTTGTCGACACACCGCCCGACGGCCACAAACCTGAATCTGCTGGGGGTCCATGATGTTCACGGGGAGGTTAAAGGTCCCCAGCATGACGTAGCTGTTGCCGTTGCCTTGGGAGGTGGAGGTGGAGGAGTGGGTGGAGCCAGACCCTCCGTCTGTTCCTCCCGACGAGCCGGGCACAGCGCCTGCCCCGTTTCCGGGCTGCGTGGTTTGGGGAGGCGCTCGCTCGACCAGGTGAATCACTTTACCGTCGACGTCTAAATAAAAATAAAAAAAGGGGAGGAGCTTAAACGTATCCTCCTAAATTTCGGAGACGTTACAAATACGGATCGTATCGTTTCAAAACTGTAAACAACAACATAAGACAAGACACCCAGGTTCCTCCAACCTAACCGAACGCAGAGCAGCGCTCGCAACGCACAGGGCGAATCAAAAGTCACAGGACGAGTCAAAAGTCACAGGACAGCGTGGTGCTGTTAAGGCTTACTGTATTCTCTCAGCGTGCGCTCGTCCTGCAGCACCCGGCCCTGGTAGATCAGCCTCTGTTTGTCCACCGGGATCTCGACCGAGGCGGCGATATGCTCCTTAAACTCTTTGACCGTCCACTGCGAGGACAGACGCCCCAGGACATGGACAAGGACGTTAATTAGGCAAACACGCTTTTTAAAATGAGTCAAAACAATCAACACGGGTTTGATCTTTACCTCTCCCTGAACGGTGTAGGTTCTGCTCTGAGAGTCCAGAGTTTTAACCGTCACCTCTATAGATCCAGGTTCCGCCATGGAGCCTTTCTGCACAACAACAGAACGTAATCATGGATGTGTGTGTGTGTGTGTGTGTGTGTGTGTGTGTGTGTGTGTAACTTCACAGAACAGGATTTGACTCCCAGCCAGGTCTCTACCGGTGTGAAGTTTGCATGTTCTCTCTCCGTATCTGTGGGTTTCCTCTGGCATTCGATCAAGTGGTGTCTCTAAAGTGTCCTGTGTGTAAAGTGGCTGTGTGTGTGTGTGTGTGCATGTACGTACGTAAGCTTAAAATAAGCCTGATAAGAGATCAAAACGTGAAGGAAAATATAAGGCCAGACTTTTTTTATTGCTTGTTTCGCGGATCCGCCGACGATCATATTTAAAGAATAAAAAATATATATATATATATATATTTTTTTTGGTATTTCTCGGATCGGCCGCAGCACCAATGGTTGAAATTAAAAAAAATAAAATAAAATTTTTTTTTTTAGCTTTTTCCGCCCTCCGGTGGAGTGCCAACGGTTTTCTTCTGTTCATTTAATTTTTTCTCAGATTTACTTTAATATAATTGTTGGTTAAATACATTTTATTTTTAAATACAAATGTATTTTTATTTCTTCCTCCTTCCTTGTATTGTTTCCACATAGTCCTCGAGAAATTGAAAAGTGCTGAAAAATAAAGATTTTTTTTTTTCCCTCCTCAGTAGATTCTTAAGTAGGGACATCCGAGGAAAAAGCAATTACAAAAGTCTGGCTTTATTGGGATCAACCTAGACCCATTTACTTGGTAAGTTGAGAAGAGAAAGTAGGATAAATTGCTTTATTTCATGGACGTTGTCTCCCACCCTCCCGATGACACTTTTAATAAGAAGTCATAATAAGAAGACTTTCAGTTCCTGCATGACTTAAACACAAGTGCTACAGGAGATCATTAATAACAGCTGCTATCAGACTTTATAATTAATCTGGTATTAAGTTTCTTAGTCTCGACATAGCACATTACAAATATGTAATACATGTGTGCTTTTTCTGTTTGATCTGAGCAAGTTCTCTGTTTCTCAAATTCAGTGTGAATCCACATTAGAATAGGAGTAGCTCTAAGTAACTTCAAATGAGTCATGACCAGTTATCAAATCAAATGTATTTATTAAGCGAACCAGGATGGGACCCAGTTCAAGTGTCATTGCTGTCTAAAGGAAACAAAAAGGTGGGAAAAATTAAACAAAATGAATATGAAAGCAAGTTTTTAATTACTTCCCTCGCCTTCACAGCCCCCGATTTTAATCTTGCTCTCTAATAAAGCCGCTATTCAGAAATAAACAGATTGTATAAGTATGTAATGAAAGACTTTGATGGTTAGGATAACCCTAACCCTAACCAAAGTCCAATTATTTTTTTTCAATTATCATATTTTCATAAATCAGGGCCCAATTGATTGAAAAGCATTGTTTTGAGGTTATCCTATTTACAATGATATTACAATTTTGTAATTAGAATTTCACAAAAAACATTCTAGCACTTTATGAATCAAGACTCCATTAAGAAATACTTTTTATATTTCACTCTGTAATCCTGTATTCTACATTTCATCTGTAAACAGTCCTTTTTATAGTTCAATAAACTAAACATAGTTAATGCCTTTCCTGAAATGCTTTACTACAGTATTGTTTAATGTTTCTTTTATCCATGCAATTGTTAATCTCTGAGCCTGCTAAACAAAACCTATAAATGTATGCCATTTTCAAAGTCTGAGCATGCAAATTTTCCAATTATCATCTTACCTTGCGAGTGCATCCTCGATAACCCGTCTGAACCAACTGGCAGTCCAAACCAGTTTCTAATCGCAGACAAAGAGTCTCTTATACCTACCAGCAAAATGTAAATGTTTTAACGCTCAACTACGAATTAGACTTAATAAAATCTTATTTGTTGTAAGACTTGTTATTCCTTAAGAAGCCTCAGAAAGAGTATGTTTTATAATAGTGTATAGTAAGAATGAATTCATTTTCAGCTTTTCTCCTATCACCAAAACAAGCAGTCTGCATGGGCGGTCCAGCATTCCCACACCCAAAATAGCCACAGTAAGTCTGAGACCATGTGGCATATATTAATAGATTCTGGACCAAACCATGGTACAGTAAGAATAAAAATCCCCTTTGTAAACGGCGATTAACCAAAACACGCCATGAAAATGTTATGTAAAACTATACATTTGAGTTTAGTTTTATGAAAAACCTCAGAAAAGTCCATGAGAAAAGGATCCAGCTTATTCTTTGCAGAATCATGAGGCTGTATTGGGTAAACCAAGTATGTGTGACCTTTTCTGATAAGGCCATAGAGTAATTCATAGTTAAAAAAAATATATATTTCACTGTTCAACTTTAATATATGTGTTTAGCATAGTTTTTGTGACTAATACCAGATTTAATTAGCACGAATCACAAGGTAATAGTGAATGTTAATGTTAATGTTAAGAATGTTAATTTAATTTGTTGTATGACATGTAGTCATTCAAATGAACTAGGCAAGTAAACCAGTTCACCAGAGTTCACTGGCACAGCTGTTCCCAGTCTCCCTAGTGTCAAAGTATACTACACTTGGAACTTTTAAAATTTAATGGCATTTACAGCTAGATGTGTTCAGGTTTTTATTTTTTTATTTTTTTTAAAGGCTCAAGTGTAAGGTAGTTTAGGTAACGAGACATAGCAGCAGTTCAAATCAGGTGTGAAAACAGCCCTGGCTATTTATGGAAATATATAATTGTAATTTTTAGTCTGTGTTTTCATAGAATGTTGTGCCATTCATGTTGGGGAATGTGTTCATTGTCATCTATCTATACATTTGAACATGCCGTATGAGCAAAAACTTCAATGAGCAAAAATCTTATCACTCATGCTATATGCTCACATTGTAACTGGGGCTGTAAAAATTAAACACGCAGATTAAAACGCAATAATATTATACACATCATGCATCATGTGAGGCACCCATATCACACAAGATTATACAGTAGTTTGAACATACTGCGTATTAAAAAATATCTAATAAAATAAATATTGCATGTTAAAAAGGTATGATTCTGGCCAGCTTCCAGTGCATGTTCTTGCATTCCTCAGATAACTTGTGGTTGTGATGCAGCAGATGAGAAAAGCTAGGATGAAAATAATGTTAATGAATTATTAAAAACTTATAATTGCATTCTGTTAAAGCTTGTGCTGTGTGTTCATATGCCTGTGTAGTGTTGTTTAATTGACAAACAAAAAAACAAGCAGGAACAAGCAGAAAAATGTGACTACCGCTATTAAACTCTTAACTTGCATTTAATAGAAAGTCAATATTGAAACTGATTGACAGCAATAGGTGATACAGTAGATATATATTTTAGCTAAAAACAGCAATGTCTCGATTGATTTAGTCTAAAAAACAGTTTTGTGCTATTCCCACCATGGGGAAAACGTGACATTTTAACAATAACCAGCAGAGTGTGATGTCTGTTGGCTTTTTTATCTTGGCTAGCATGAGGTACTATTGACTGCTGACTCCTGAGGATGTGTACTGCCAAGTCAAAAATACTGCAGCTTTGGCAGTTGCTGAAGCTACATCTAAAGTGTGGGAGGAGTTTGGAGAGGCTATGGAGAAGGACTACTGGGTAGCCTCAAAGAGATTCTGGAAAATGGTCCAACAGCTCAGGAGGAGAAGGGAACTCTGAACTTAACTGAGAGTATAGTATGGTGTTCAAAGGAGTACTCTGAAGATCTACTAAATATGACAGACATGCCTGCTTAGGAGGTAGAACCAGAGGTGCCTGGTTTTGTTAGATTCCATTTCTTTGACTAAAGTCAATCTGAATCTGTTGAATCTGTGAAGTAGTTGGAAGGTTCCACCTTGGCAAGGCTTCTGAAGTTCATTCACGCAGAAATGCTAAAGGGCTGACACATCTAGACAATATCATATTGACATTGAGCCCAGTGTCTTTGGATTAACAAACGTGGTTCACGTTTGAAAAATTGTGGACCAGAGGCATTACACTTCTCAGTCTTCTTGGGAAAGTCTATGCCATTGCACAGGAAGAACAATGTGGATTTTGTCCTCTTCAATCTCTGGCAGGTGGTTGATGGGTATGAGAGTTTGTTACTATACTCTACACATGTTTTGTGGATTTGGAGAAGAAATATGTAAATGTTCATCGAGACATCCTGGGTGCTCTAGGTGTATGGGGTCTCCACAACTGTTCTTGATATTCTTGGACAGGGAGGTAAGGTTGAGAGGTGCAATCTCTGCTATTTGCAAATGATGTTGTCCTTCTGGCGTCTTCATATGGAGGCTTCCATTGTGCACTTGAGCCGTCTGTAGCCAGGTGTGAAGCAGTTTTTTATGCAGATCAGTACTTCCAAGTCTGAGGCCAGGAGGAAAAAGTTTCAGGTAATGGTAGAACCTACCCCAAGTGGAAGAGTTTAAGTAAGTGTCGTCTTGTTCACAAGTGATGGGAAGAACCCCCAGGAGAAGTCGGAATAAGTTGCGAAGGAAAGAGATGCATGGGTTCGTTTTGATGGATAAAGAGAAAAGAAGATGAGGATGAAAATAATCCTAAACTGAAGCAATCTACAGCAATCAAATAACAGTGCGATATAATAAGTTTGCAGTTAATGAAAGTTGTGCAGGGCAGGACGGTGGTGCAGTGGTTAGCGCGTTAACCTCACAGCTGCAGAGATCCCCAGTTCCATTCCCAACTCAGACTATTTATGTTGTATTTGCATGTTCTCCCTGTGTCTGCATGCTACCTTTGTTGCCGTTTAGGCCACGGCTCCCTGTGATCCTGAGTGATAATTAAACTCATACTCATAATACACTGCTCACAAAAATTAGGGGATACTTTAAAATGAAATATCCCATAATGAAATATCCCCTTATTTCTGTGTATAATCTCTGTATATATCAGTGCAAAATTATATGATTTTTGCAATTATTTACAGATCCTAATTGGCTAACTTCACTATAATGATGTTAGGGGTATTACTGAAAAATATAAAACAATTTGTAAATTGAACACTGTCCTCTTATTTATCACCATCTATGATAGCTGTTTCAGTAAGAGGTATTCGTGGTGCTGCAGTTCTTGCACTTAATATAAAATTATTAAAGTTTGTAAAGATAACACTTTCTAGACCTAAGCCGTTGTAGCATATCATTTTAGCAAGAAGTAGGTTTCTATGGAGCCCTGCTGGTGACACAAGTAAAAATGTATGTAACAATAATAGTATATGTCGAAATGAAGGCATGACCAGGAGTCAATCTGGGATCAGAGCTGCAGGGGTGCTGACACCCAATGAGCTTATCTGACTTTTAGGGTAGGGAAAACACTGTGACTGGAAAGACACCATCAAACCTGGGGCAACTTTAATGCTGAGCCTGTGAGCCACAAAGCCAGCAGTTGGATCATACCATTTGTGAGGCAACAAAGACTAATATTTTTATGGTAAAAATATTTAAATAATACACTTTCTATCATTTTAACATTTATTTTAAATGATCAGACACAAACATTTTTTTAAGCATCTTTTGTGCTTGAGCTCCCCTAAAAAGGGGCTGGACACTTCTATGTGCATGACCATGACTTATCAAGGTCCTAATGTGTACAAATGAGATATTAAGGTGTGGGAACAAGATAATTAATATTAATGAGACAATATCATTCCCACATGTTAATTATCTCATTCCTTACAAACTCATTTCTATGAATTTGTATATAATTCCCACACCCTAAATAAGTCATTACCACACCTTCATGTTATTAAAAAGGGATGTCACCAGCAGGGCTGGTTTCTACTGGGTTCCTTCTTAGCTTTTGCAGTTTCTCTTCTCACAGTAGCATCAGTATTTAACATGAAAGTGACACTGGATTGAATTTTATGTTCACTTGTTCTTGGAAAGATTGGACATTATCATAAATGCTAAGTTTCTTAAAATTCATTCACACTATAGACCTTTCCTAGAAACACTTCTTTAAGTCTATAGTGAATGTCTTTTCAATTTGGCACAGTGTTAAAAAAATCTACAGGCCACCAGACTTATGAAGACTTTGCCCTTATGCATGCCAAGACCAACTGGATGCAGTAAGAGGACTTTTTTCCCCCCTACAAAACAGGTTCAACATACAAGTTGAATTTAGATTTTAAATTCTGGGGTTATATTATGTCTTAATGCATAACATAACAGAGCTGAGCAGATACACAATCTTATTTTACTGATGTAAACATGACAGGTTATGTGTAGAGTGGAACTAGGGCAAAAATATTGCATGTTGTAAAACATTCTAAATATAAAACCAGCATGGCTCAAAATGTCCCACATGCAAGCCCCAGATGTTATAATCTTAGCCTTAGATGTTCCCAAACCCTATAAACATCCCTGGAGATAGCAGGTTAAGCATATTTTGGATAAATTATGAAATAGCAATCATTGTCTCTATGTTGACTAAACAAAATATGTAATTATTGTTATATGTGATGTGAAGTTTTAACTTCAGGGGGACACATGTTGGTGATTTCTATTGGCTAACGAGACAAACACTAGCCAGCTGTAATCAACTTGGACCAATATGGAACTTGCATAGTTCTGATTTTTGACCAGCATCCAAAATACTTATACATTGTTTTTATTTTTGTAGTATGTTTTAAGCAGGGCATTGTATGTACTAGTGCAATATAATACAGCCTATTAGTTTATGCATATAACAATACAGAATATACACTGCTCACAAAAACAGGGGGTATTTCATTACTATTTGCGAGCAGTATACATATAACATCGACTCAGCTGGTGTAAGGAAAACTACGTATCCCAGAATTCCCGTTAAACTTACACAAGCCTGATTCCGCAAGATCGGAGTCCAAACCGAGTTCAGGTTGGATCCACGCTTAGTTACTTTGGAGGATTGCAGATCTGAAACCTGACCGGAACATATATGCTGGCTCGCGTGATGGTTCCAGGTCGTTATGGGATTTGTAACCGAGTGGCAGGTGGATTTCTTAAGGCTCCAGTTCTCGGTCGAACAACTGGTCAAGAGAGGACCGCGAGCACAGAGGTATGGGGTAAAGTCACATGGGTGGCTAAAAGTTGCAAAATATTACGAAAAGGCAGAATAGCGCCAACTAGGACACTCCTATCACATGTTTACGTTGTTCCACATGATTATTACCGCTGCTGTAGCGTACACTATTCAGCAATTTCACTTCAGCGTGGCGACTGCAGTCCGTGCCATACGGGAGAATAGAGACTTATGGATAACGGTCAAATAGACGGTGCGAGTTCCGTGTTCCATCCTGGTTTGTGCTGGTTAGGGCTAGTCTGGTGCTTGTTAATCTTGCTAGTAAAGTTGGTACAGCTGGTTGACCGGCGTACTATTGTCCAAACCCCAACATTTGCTGTTTTAATCACTTTATGTAATGCTGACAGTGTAAAGTAAACTGTACAGCACAAAACACTTATTTGCACCAATACCTACACATTCAGACACATTAGACTGCTCCTTAACGCCAATATCTAATCAGCAACTCAAAACATCTAAATATGGAGACTTGGTAAATACAGCCTTTAAACAGAATGCCTAACAGAGCAGCAGAATGGGGAGGAAAGGTGATAAAAGTGACTTTGAATGTGGCATGGTTGTTAGTGCTAGATGGCCTGGTCTGAGTATTTCAGAAACTGCTGATCTACTGGGATTTTCACGTACAGTCATCTAAAAGAGAAAATGTCCAGTGAGTAGCAGTTATCTGGGTTAAAATGCCTTGTTGATGCCAGAGGACAGTGGGGAATGGCCAGACTGGTGGTTTACTGGTGTGGAGGTTTGCATTAGCCAAAAGATCTGAATCAGGTACTGGTGCCAGGTGGAAGTGCTTTCATCACCTTGTTGAATCTGTGCCACAAGGCAGTTCTGAAGGCAAAAGAGTTTCGAACCCATAAAGTGACATGTAGTGTACACGCACTCACTCTTAGTTATCTGTGAATTGGGCATGGCTCTGCCTTTCTTACTTGTATTATGTTTTTGTATTTATCATTATATGTATATTATTATTGTATTATTTCTTACTTGTATTATGTAGTATTAGTATGAAAGCTAGTAACTGCATCAGTAAGACGTATGGATGTGTATGAATAGAAAGTGATGGATATGGACAAATGTAAGAACGTGAACAGCATGTACTTGACACCCTGTTTCCAGCAATTTCTTATAGTGGAATAATGTAATAAAATACCTCGCATGCGATAGGTTGAGATAGTGGGACATAGACCCTACAGTTTAAAAGAGCTGTACATGTTTTAATTTGGTAATGTCTGTTCACAGAAAAATAATTTATAAAGAAATTTTAAACAGTTTATGGGAGATTTATGTAGCACATGTTTTGTTTTTCATTTGAATAACATTGTGTCCAAAGGTGTCCTGCTTTTCTGATTATTCAGGCGTGGTAAAGCGACATCTGTCCTCGTTTTCTGTCAGCTGCTGCATCATGCACTGAATGCATGAATTAGGAACATGTTAATGAGAAAATGACTTGGGTAGCTTGTTGTCTGTCGTAAAATTAGATAGCTGTGAGAGATTATATAGCAATATTCTCTCACTATAAATCCTTAATGATAGCTTGATATCTATTGTGTGTGAGGTTTCACAAATAAGTGGGAGGTCTGACAGTTTTTTGTGTTTGTTGTACTCTGTGAGGTATTCTAATATTAGTACGAAGTGTGTGTTTACTTGTAGAGAATAATCGTAGAACTGTGCTACCCCTGGTGAGTATTATGAAATCAACCAGCTTTGTACTTTGTAGCATATAAACAAATCACAGATATGACACCAAACAAATCTATTTATTATCCAAACATTCTGGCTTTTTAAAATACACTCCTCACAAAACTAGGGGATATTTTATTATCTGGGTTAGCCTGCTGTTAGAGGATCTTGGAATCACTGACTGTGTTTACATGTACTTAATATTCAAATAACTCTTTAAAAAATCTAATTTTGCCAGTAATCAGTTCAAGTAT
>JAUZSU010031377.1:0-10405 GCA_034780255.1 Parotocinclus maculicauda | reverse complement strand
TACACCCTCTTGTGGCAAGACCTAATCTGACCACACTTGTTTTCATTTACATATCCGCCTGCGGTGTAACTGCATGCCAAGTTTTGCAGACATTTCTATCTGGATGCTTTATTTGTACTTGCATTTTGGCAGCAATTTTATGCTTATATGAAGTAAGACATGACGCACAGAATATACTCAGGGAATGCTAGTAGTAAAACTATACCCAACCATACAAAACAATATAATCCCAATTCAATACATACTAACCACTTTATCTGCATGCCCAGATATAGCTACGGTAATAAAAAAACGAAAGCAGTAAGACAATCCTTATGTCTTCATAAAATTATGGAGGACCAAGCCTGCCAAAACTAAAATTAAATGAATAAATAAATAAAAGTCCAAGTAAATGACTAGTAATATATTGATTAAAATTGTAAAGAATAATCATTATAAATGACTAAATAAATAAGTAAACATACAAATGAATATATTTAGATAAAACAGTGAATTAATTTAAATGTCGATTTACTTAAATGTGTTTGTATTATTATTTTTTTCTTTTTATTTATTTATTTCCATAGCTATTTTTTGCATTCACTTGTTTCTGTATTTATTCATTTCTGCATTCATTTATTTATTTCTGCATTCTTTTATTTCCCTATTTATTTATTTTTGCATTATTTTATTTTCCTATTTATGTATTTCTGCATTATTTTATTTCCCTATTTATTCATTTCTGCATTATTTTATTTCCCTATTTATTCATTTCTGCATTCTTTAATTTCCCTATTTATTTATTTTTGCATTCATTTATTTCCCTATTCATTTATTTCTGCATTCTTTTATTTCCCTATTTGTTTATTTTTGCATTCTTTTGTTTCCCTATTTATTAATTTCTGCATTATTTTATATACCTATTTATTCATTTCTGCATTCTTTTATTTCCCTATTTATTTATTTTTGCGTTCTTTTATTTCCCTATTTATTTATTTCCCTATTTTGTTATTTCTGCATTCTTTTATTTCCCTATTTATTTATTTCTGCATTCTTTTATTTCCTTTTTTATCTATTTTCCTATTTATTTATTTCTGCATTCTTTTATTTTCCTATTTATTTTTTTCTGCATTCTTTTATTTTCCTATTTATTTATTTTCCTATTTATTTATTTCTGCATTCTTTTATTTTCCTATTTATTTATTTCCCTATTTATTTATTTCTGCATTCTTTTATTTTACCTATTTATTTGTTTCTGCATTTATTTATTTCCCTATTTATTTATTTCTGCATTCTTTTATTTCTCTATTTATTTATTTCTGCATTCTTTTATTTGCCTATTTATTTGTTTCTGCATTCTTTTATTTCCCTATTTATTGATTTCTGCATTCTTTTATTTCCCTATTTATTTATTTCCCTATTTATCTATTTCTGCATTTTTTTATTTCCCTATTTATTTTTTTCTGCATTTTTTTATTTCCCTATTTATTTATTTCCCTATTTATTTATTTTTGCATTCTTTTATTTTTCCTATTTATTTGTTTCTGCATTCTTTTATTTCCCTTTTTTATTTATTTCTGCATTCTTTTATTTCCCTATTTATTTATTTCTGCATTCTTTTATTTTCCTATTTATTTATTTCTCTGTTTATTTCTTTCTGCATTCTTTTATTTCCCTATTTATTTTTTTCCCCATTTATTTATTTCTGCATTCTTTTATTTTTTTTATTTATTTGTTTCTGCATTCTTTTATTTCCTTTTTTATTTATTTCTGAATTCTTTTATTTCCTTTTTTATTTATTTCTGAATTCTTTTATTTCCTTTTTTATTTGTTTTTGCATTCTTTTATTTCTTTTTTTATTTATTTCTGAATTATTTAATTTCCTTTTTTATTTATTTCTGCATTCATTTATTTTCCTATTTATTTGTTTCTGCATTCATTTATTTATCTTTTTATTTATTTTTGCATTCTTTTATTTCCTTGTTTATTTATTTCTGCATTCTTTTATTTCCCTATTTATTTATTTCTGCATTCTTTTATTTACCTATTTATTTATTTCTGCATTCTTTTATTTCCCTATTTATTTGTTTCTGCATTCTTTTATTTCCCTATTTATTTATTTCTGCATTCTTTTATTTCCCTATTTATTTGTTTCTGCATTCTTTTTATTTTCTTTTTTATTTATTTCTGCATTCTTTAATTTCCCTATTTATTTGTTTCTGCATTCTTTTATTTCCCTATTTATTTATTCCCGTATTGCCATCTCGTTATATGATAATGAAGGGGACTGTTTTTCAAGTTTAGGCTTAGCAATTAACGGCAGACACTCCTGTCAATAAATCCACTTCTGAAGCTTCCAATGGTAGTACGTGAGCAGGGCGTCCATCCTTCGGTTATTGAGCAAATTTAAAAAAGCTATGAACTATGTCCTCAAAATTTCTGAACACAAGTGGGTCAACCTCTGTGTCAGAAGATGCAGCAAACCGAAACAAACTATTAGCTACTGATGGGTTGTACAGCACAGAGGCTTCGGAGCGTGTGTCGAGAAATCCAAGAAGTCTTTTATAAAGTGCATGTCAGCATTATTAGACCTATATTACCATTATGCACAAACATACTATATGAAATAATGAATGGATGGCTATAAGGATGGATGAATAAACCATATAAAATCATATTAAGTTGTTCTTATGCTTTCCATGTATGGCAGCCAAAAGGTCATCACAAACAGTTGATATGACAATAATAGTTTTGACCAGCAGGGGGGTTTGTGTGCAAACAATGCCTTTAGAAATTAACCTTTTCCCAACCAATTTGATGGAAAGCTTCAACGCTTCATGAGGCTTTATCAAGAACTATTAGCTACGGCCTCCACACGAAAGAGTAAATAATCCACGCTTCCATTTTGTGCCTGGTCAGCCAAGAGACTCAGCTTCATAGGTTACATGTTTCCTGTAAGCATCCATTAGCATTCCGTATTAGCAAAGTTACCGCCGATGGAGAAATGCATGCAATACATCTAGGTAATCTGACATCGATCAACCAATAGGAATGCTAAGAAACCGTGACATCTTTGATAGACTGCCTCTTTATTATCATATAAAGAAATGAAAATACGGGAATAAATCAATAAAGAAATTTATTAATATAGAAATAAATAAATAGGGGAAATGCAGAAATAAATAGTTATGGAAATAAATAAATAAATAATAGAAACACATTTAAGTAAAACAAGATTTTAATTCATTTAAATAATAATAATAAAAATAAGAATAAGAATAATAAGAATAAGAATAATGATAATAATAACTATATTATTATCATTATTATTATTATCTGAAAAAGAAGAATATGTTAAAAATTGTATAATGTTGTGCACTTTTAAGCCAGATAAGTGCAAAGGAATAAATAATGTTTTGTTATTATATAATTGATTCTAAACAAAACAAGACTGGCGGTTTTAAAGTATTGATTGAAGTTTTCTAATATTAATAATAGTATTGACGTTTTCCAATAGTACTTTTGTGTAGAATTCATCTCTATGAATTTAGTTCCTTACAGTAACTAAAATATTTTTTATTTGACTAAATACTTTATTTTGGGTTTAAACATGCACATGATTAGCACTGAAATGCAAACTTCACAAAATCATTTAGTGTTCATGAAAATGCATTCTAGTTTGGCATATTGAAGATATATTCACCTGAAACATAAACAGCTCTCTTTTACATGTTATTACATAATTATTGCACACCACTAATATAAAATTCCAATATAGATATATAGTATATACAGTGTATATTTGTATTCATTCACTTTGCAGAAAGTAATAAAATCAATACAATTTAACTCCTGCAGGATGAGTGATATCATCACTCGGAGACAGAGAGCACCATGGTGGTGGCCTGACTTCATTTATAATGCCTTAGGAGAGGGTCAGGAACAAGCAAAACGACTGAAGATTTTACACTCATTTACTGCAAGTGTAAGTGTTTCTTTTTAATCTTAATTATTAAAAAAACACTTCACTAGCCCACCATTGCCATATTCGAGTCAGTTTCAGGCCAGTTCAAGGATCATGCTCGCCTGTTTGGCTGTGCCAGAGGGAGCATTTTCCCTTGGAGCTGCAACAGTGACCCTTACCTAGTGCTACAATGGGCTGACACCCTGCTTAGGGTACCTATAGGAGTAGGTAAAGGTATAAGTGCTAGCACCACCCCCATATAAAATAATTTAGACAATTTAAATCAGGTAAACTAATCAAACTAAACATTGCAGTGCATATCTATTTGTAAAGCATTTCCAGATTTGTGTTATTTAAGTCTCCTACAAAAGAGGACAAACACTTATATGTAAATAAATGGTTCTGGCATTGTCAGAAATCTCAATGTCCCTGCACGAAGCTAATCTAAAAGTCACCAATAGAAGGGTTGCAATATACATAGTGAATAGTATAAGTATAATAAATAGTGTAAAAGTGGTTGCAGTGGCAAAATGCAAACAAATCATGTGAGATTTAAAGGAAAATCATGTCTATAACTTTGTGAACTATAATCTGGCTGCTCCTCATTACTATATTAAGTAATGAAAACAAAAGTTAAATAATTTCTCACCTTTGTTCAGGTAGAAAGGTTTTCAATGGATTAAATGAGGAGGATTGAAATTTTATCAGCCAAATATTCTACTCCCTAAATACAGGCCATGTAGATTCTTTAATATTACCGTAATTAATTGCATCAGCCAATTGCTTAAAGCAGTATTAGAATGCACGTTGTTAACCTTAGACATTAGATATTGAACTGTTTAGCAGGAACTGTACTAAATTCTTTTTCAGTAATATTTTGTTATAGCAACTGCAATTACCCCCCAGAATTAAAGATATTTAGCTGACAAGCAGAAAATATAGAGAATATTTAATGTAACATGTTGAAAAAGACAGAGAAAGATATAAGCTACAAGAATGTCTAGTTTGTGATAAAGGGGAGTTTATGACTCAGTATATATAGGAATCGGAGTAGGTTTAAGGAATAGAAAAGGATATATACTGGGCACAAAAATTAAGGGATATTTCAATATAAAATATTATCCCCTAATGAAATATCATCTATTTTTTGTGAGCAGTGTACTAGTGAGCGCTTTGTTAATTGAAACTATACTTATAGGACAAAACATTTGTCACCCGTCACTGAAATATTTATTTAATAGCATGTAATATCTCCACAAATTCTAGAAAGAGTTTTATGGAGGCAAAAATATTTGCCTCTACTAGTAGAACTGTACCAGTGACCATACACTACATTTGCAAATTCAGCTACTTCCTTCACACTATGGCCTCACTATAAATTCAGGTTATGCTATGTTAAGTGTGATGTGTTACTGGTCACAGAAACCACAAATTGTGCAATATTGTGTGGCAAAGATTAACCTGCAGTAATAATATAGTATTTACTTTTTATTAACCTATAAATATACTGTATTTTTTGGATTCCATTGTAGGTCATTTATTTTTAAGTAATAATTACTAGCTGAATATAGCGTTTTTTTATAAATAATAACCTCAGACAGTTGAGGTTGCCATACATTTCATTTGCAGATGCTGCAATTTATTAATAGCTTAGAGCAAAAACACTGAACCCTTTGATGAAAAATATAGCTGGTGGGCTTTGACCTAGAATCTCAGTATCCATCATGACATTTCTTTATTGAAGGTGATCAAAGAGAAAGCAGAGCATGAGATTAAAACTTCCTGTGGTCATTCAGACCATGGCCTGAGAAAGAGAAGAGCATTCCTGGACTTGCTATTACAAACTACATATATTGAGGGTGCTGAAATGAGTCATGGGGACATTCAGGAGGAAGTGGACACCTTCATGTTTGAGGTAGGAACACATTTTTGGCAATAAATATTTATATATTAGCAAAAATGAATCAGATCAGAAGCAAACATGTACATTTATTTTGTTGTTTTTACCGATAGGGGCATGACACCACAGCAGCTTCCATAAACTGGGCCTTGCATCTAATAGGCTCTCATCCTGAAGTTCAGAAGAAAGTGCAGGCAGAGTTGCAGGAAGTGCTGGGTAACTCATATGTGTTTACAACTTTGGCATTTCAGATAACATTTTTATAATTTTAAAATTTAGAAGTGAAAATACAGTGTTGTATAAATTCACATATGTTATAACATTTGTTAGAGCGATATTTGCTCTAGAGTGTAATAGAGCTTAAGCTAAAACCTAATTACTTCCCTATTAATATAATGTTTAAAATAATTATAATAATTTACCAGGTACAAATTCAGGTTGGAAATTAAATTAGAGTGCCATAATGGTTTTACCAGGCTATGCAAGGGCATTCATTCACACGGTCTACACATAAAAGCTCTCTGTGGGCATTGCCACATCAGATGCCTCATCCACTGCCACTGCAGGTTCAGGGTCTAAGTCTGCTAAGGGCCCCAACATGTGTGCATTTCCATGATCATGTGTGCTAATACCATAGGACCACATAGTATCATGATCGGTTGACAGCCGCAGTTTTTTTTTTGTACTTTTTTTTGACCAGAAGGTCCAGATTTTTAATCGATTTTTGCCATTCTGCCAATGTTGGATCCTTGAGGAAGGCCCACAAACCCCAATTGGTCGGATTTTAAGATTGTATACGTTGCTGTGAAAAGAGTGTCTGCTAAATGACTAAATGTTGTAATTTAGCACAACATCAAGTGAGCAATATTAGTTGTAATTTGAGCTGCAGAGGCAGAATTTTCTGCTTGTAGATTCTGGCTTCATTTTGTGTATCAAATATTTAACTTTTGCTTGTAATAGAGAGCCAGTGACACTTTGCACCAACAATCAGGAATGCATTTACAGTCAGTATTACAGTAATAGGCACACAGTCTCTGTATCTCCACTAGATAGTGTATTTATAGTACTTGATTCATTAATTGTATTTTTAGTAATCCCTTAATGGCAGGTAGCACGTGTGTAAGGGGAAATCACTCTCCACCATACAGATTAACAGTTATTTCACATTGCACATGATAGCATTCAAATTTAAATTGTTTTTAATATTTAATAGAAAAATGATAGCACTTTTAGTATAAACTAAATAATTTAATGCTGTTTCAATCCAAACACAATCATTGTGTTAATGTTGTTAACATCCTAATATCTGCCTTTATTTCAAATTTATTAGAAATACTAATCTCTTTCATACCGCCCCCTCTTTCTGCACTGTGGGACAGGATCATCAGAGCGCCATTTGGGGGTGGAGGACCTGAAAAAGCTGCGATACCTGGAGTGTGTCATCAAGGAAAGCCTGCGAATCTTTCCATCTGTGCCATTGTTTGCACGCAGCATCTGCGAAGACTGTCACATAAGTAGGCAATGGCAGAACATCACAGGGTCACATGGCATGCTGAATGCTATGAAAACACCGTTTGAAGTCGCAGTCGTTATTTGAATCATGGTTCAAGAGCAGTTTCTATTTTTGACTTTCAGTGTTAAGTTCTAAGCAGCTGAAATGTTATTCCTGCCACTGGGAAATCATTCTGCTGTGTTAGCTATGTCACTCTCTGTGTGAAGCTAAATGGGGACACACAGCATTTTCAGCCTGCACTTTGCATCGCTGACAGAATGCAATTCTGTGTATTTTGTGGTGTAATTACTTCTCCACATTTCTCTGACATTCTCTCATTTTATTGCAAGCAATGTATCTGAGCAATACATTTTTGCAGATGGGTTTAAAGTTCCTGCAGGCGTGAACGCTGTGATCATCCCCTATGCTCTTCATCGTGACCCCCGTTTCTTTCCTGAGCCCGAGGAGTTTAAGCCTGATCGCTTCCTGCCAGAAAACAGCACAGGCAGACATCCATATGCATACATCCCTTTCTCCGCTGGCCCCCGAAACTGCATTGGTAAGAGACTGACAGAGAGACTGATGGGAAATATAAATCCCTGTTATGAATCCCTATAATTGTATATTATGTAAATCTGTGACCTATATATTTGCAGAGAAATACATTTAGGTTACTTTGTGTTATCAAACCGGTCACATCACATTAGCAATAGCACCTGTTATGATATGGTATCCCAAGACCATTACACTCCAATTCTTCCATGCGTGTCTACAACGGTCCAGAATCAATCATCTGTTTAGCACAGCCAGCTAAAAGAAGCAAGGCCACTAAATTTTCTCCCACATTTATCTCCAGAGAGTCCAGGCCTGTCTTCCATTGTTGAATGAGACAGATTGTCTCTCTCCAAGTGATGCTAGCAGCTCCAGCCCACACTAAAGGAGCACACATTGAATGATGAGGAAGAGGGATAGAAAGTGAATGGGAGAGGGAAAATAAATTTAACACACTGGGGTCATGCCCACTGCCTTCCATCCCTGTACTATAACTCAGAATACAATGGTTCCTGAGGTATATAGTGATACATATATTATATATAATGTAGTACATGATTAATTTCTTTCCTGTCTGTATGTTTGTTACCCTAGGCCAGCGCTTTGCTATGATGGAAGAGAAAGTGGTCCTTGCCTCAGTGTTGCGTCACTTCAATGTGCATGCATGTCAGAGTCGTGAAGAGCTGAGACCCCTTGGCGAGCTCATCCTCCGCCCAGAGAAGGGCATCTGGATCAGACTAGAAAAGAGGGCCACATGAAGCCAGACTTCATATTCATTGCATGCAATTCTTCATGCATGAGGTGAAGAGACTTGGCTATTGCTTATATGTTGTGCACTGCAGGCTGCAAAGCAAATGTAAGGCATAATCAGCTTCTTTTATTTGTATTTGCTGCTGTCTTATGTAAGTCTTGTCTTGTGTTAGTCTTCTGAGCATCCGCACTCGCTTCTATAGCATTTAAGATTTTATCTATTGTTTGCAAATCAGTTTTATCCTCTTATAAGAGCAGATATTTACATGGATATTTGACTGCCTTACTTTATAGCACGCTATATGCAAATAATGCAGAAATCACTGAGGCATTAGACTATCTTGTGTAATTGCTTTTTTCAGTATGCAGTGTTAAAACACATGACTCTACTAAATAGATTTCAGATTCTCTGTAAATAAAAAGAAACGGCTACAGTGATATACTCTGTATAAACAGTGGGGCAAAAAAGTATTTAGTCAGCCACTGATTGTGCAAGTTCTCCTACTTAGAAAGATGAGAGAGGTCTGTAATTTTTATCATAGGTGCACTTCAACTATGAGAGACAAAATGAGAAAAACATCCTGGAAATCACATTGTCGGATTTTTAAAAAGATAATTTGTAAATTATGGTGGAAAAAAAGTATTTGGTCACACACAAACAAGCAAGATTTCTGGCTCCCACAGACCTGTAACTTTTTCTTTAAGAAGCTCTTCTGTCCTCCACTCGTCCTTGTATTAATGGCTGTTTGACCATAAAGTGAACGGTGATGAGAAATCCCATAACTACAGGGAGGGGCATGATAAATGACCTGAAGAGAGCTGGGACCAAAGTAACAAAGGCTGCCATCAGTATCACTACGCCGAGAGGGACTCAAATCCTGCAGTGCCAGGCATGTCCCCCTGCTTATGCCAGTACATGTCCAGGCCCGTCTGAAATTTGCCAGAGAACATATGGGTGATACAGAAGAGGATTGGGAGAATGTCATGAGATCAGAATAAAACTTTTTGCATCCCAAATAATATGAGTTGCATCCCAAGAACACTATGCCTACTGTGAAGCATGGGGGTTGAAACATTATGCTTTTTGCATCATGTTGTTTATCTGTAAAGGGGAAAGGACGACTGATCCATGTTAAGGGAAGAATGAACAGGGTCATGTATTATGAGATTTTAAGCCAAAACCTGCTTCCAACAGTGAGAGCGAAGTGGTAAAAAGCATTTTAAGGTCCTGGAGTGGCCTAGTCAGTTTTCAGACATCAACCCCAAAGAAAATGTGTAGAGAGAGTTGAAAGTCTGTGTTGACCAGTGACAGTCCTGAAACATGGAGGAATGGTCCAAAATACCAGCTACAGTGTGTGCAAACCTGGTGAAGACTTACAGGAAACACTTGACCTCTGTCGTTGCAAACAAAGGTTATGTAACAAAGTATTGAGTTCAACTTTTGTTATTGACCAAATACACTGTTCCCTCGCCACTTCGCGCTTTACCTTTCGCAGATTCGGTGCATCGCGGGTTTTTAAAAAATATATTGCGGACTTTTGCTGTTTCGCGTGTTTTTACGGAACTTTTACATTTTAAAAAATCACAAAATTGATAAAAAATATATTAAAAAATATTAATTCTAACAATAAAGGAATGTTATAAATGATAAAATATTAGGATTTACAATAAATAGCTGTTGTTTCTACTCAATGTGTAGGATATGAGGTGCTGTAAGCTCGGTACGAACGGAGCATGTGTGATACGAGAGTGATGTATGGTGTGTTAA
>JAUZSU010031366.1:0-10406 GCA_034780255.1 Parotocinclus maculicauda | reverse complement strand
CATAGGGCATGTTCGTTTAATCGGACCAGCCGGTTATTAGGACCAAATCGATCACGTCCCGATGTGGTCCCATTAACCGGATTCGACTGTATTTGGTTTTCGTTATCCAATCGACCCTCGATCCAGAATTAAATGCTGAAAAAAATTCAGAATCAGAAATCGAGCCGAACCGAGAAAATGTCGATTACAGACTTTGTACTTTTGTGTGTGTTTTTTGTTAAAAAAATTCAAATGAAATTCGCAATTTAGTCTCCTGCTGACTTGTCATTTTTAACAGTGCAGTTTTTACTTTTTTCCTTTTACGTTTTTTTTTTACGATAACAAATAAGTGCTATAATGTTGTTTGTCCAGCAGATGGCAACACAGTGGCATTAAAAGCACAGAAAAGAACTACACGTTTAGAAATCCTTATCCTTAAACAGTAAAAAAAAAACGTTTCCCAAATCTGTGAGATCAGTTTGATCCTGGGTGGGAAATCTGTGGGATTTGGGATCAGGGTGAAAGGAGCCCTGGAGCACCAGCACAACCGGGTGATTTCGGGTTCGTCCGTTTCAGGCTCCTCCTGGAGGGCTACGTTACCTGTGGAACAGAGCTCCCGGCGGATGAGATCTCGACCCTTAATCAGAAGGTCCAACCCATCGTCCGACTCCTCGAACAAAAGTCAGATTTTAAAAAATAATCCATAAACTGAATAAAAAAATACAGTCAGTCCAGACGGCTTATGAACCCTGTCTGGTCGTGGCTGCCCTGCAGGTATCCTGGAGCCCTGGACGCCGTTTTGGAGGGGTGTGTGAGCGAGGTGAGCTCCGATCAGCAGAAGAACCTCCTCCATCAGTTCCTCTCTCTGACCATGAGCTGTGGCAAGTACCAGGTATTCAGAGCATCTGGCAACCGACACACTGCCGCCGATCTTCGCTTGGCTTTGCGTAACGCTGCGTGTGTGTGTGTGTGTGTGTGTGTGTAGGTCCTGGCAGATTCGGACACGTCCCTGATCCTCAGTCTTAACCACCCTCTGCCGTCGGTGAGGAGCATGGCTGTGGACTACGTCAGACGGATTCTGACCTCTGCACAGGTGTGTCGGTGTGAAGAATTCTCTCCACCCTCGCCCCGTAAAATGAGAAACCCTTAACGTGTGTGTGTGTGTGTGTGTGTGTGTGTGTGTGTGTTTATAGGAGGGCTTCGACCAGGCCTTTCTGAGGGAAGCTCTGCTGGAGAGGCTGAAGGACCACGTCCCTGAGGTCGTTCTGTCAACGCTTCGAGCTCTGCAGGTACGAGTGACGCAGGATCACCAGTCCGTATCCAAAGAGCTGCAGGACGAGATCTTTTTTGAGAGCTAAAGTCGTTTCTTCTCGTATCCGACAGCTCTATATGGACCGCGTGAATCCGGACGAGACCGTGTCCTGTCTGATCTCTCTCCTCCACCGCGTCCAGCCGTCAGACGCCGAGCTCTGGTGGGTTTTTAAGGATTTTATCGCTGCATAACGTTAGTGTGCCCAGGAAACCACGCCCACACCCTTACACCACCACCATGCTTTACTGTTGACCCAAGGCGGGTCACTTCTAATAATTCATGCTCCTGGCACCAAATCCGGACCGACCCTGGACTGGTGTTTTTGCCTCTCAAATCCAGTTTAATCCGTTTTTTTTCTCCACCTGTTTAGTTTTTGTAAGCTCCTCAAAGTCTGATTTATTTCTACCTCAGATTAGATTCACAGACCTTCCTTTATATGCATTTTACCCATCCTTACTGAGAAAGATTAGGGCAGGGACAGAGGCAAGGAAAAACTCCCCAAACATTCCCAAAAAGGAACGGTGCGACGAGCCGAACCTGAAAAATACGCGTTTTTTTTTTATCCATCGTTTGTCACGTCTATTTTCGAGCCCTAGTTTAAACGATCAGAAACGAAATAAATATCGCAGTGCCTGTACTGCTGTTGTAGCCCATCCGCATCAAGGGTGTGCATTCTGACCTGCTTCCGTGTTGACCAAACAGGCGTGAGGCGTTAAAGGAGGCGGTACGACTTCTCGACCGGCTTCCCGACACCGAGGCTCAGCCTGATCTCAGAACCCGGATCGGCTGGGAGCTTCTGCCCTTCCTGCTTTTGACCAATCCGGATCGGGATTCGGCAGAGCTGCAGCTGGCACTGTGTGTGGCAGAGACCCGGGTGGCATCCGAGCATCCTCTTACCCGGGGCTGGGCCGGCGGTATGTGTTTATATATAAATGTGTGTGTGTTTTAACTCTCAAAACGGGCAAAGTCAAATGTATTCATTATGAAATTGTGCGTTTGTGTGTGTGTGTGTGTGTGTGTGTTACAGTCTTAAAAGGAGTGGTGCAGAAAACCCCGGCGGCAGACCTCGTCGGCGTGGCCAATCAGATGCTCGTCAGCACTCTGACCAGGAACTTATCCGGCCTGGATCCTACCACCAAACGCAGCACTGTAAGAACCGTCCGGTCACTAAAATACATTCCGTTGGGCCTGGGGGTGACCTGGTGGAGTATCCGGGCAAACCAGATTTGGGGGCAGGGCTAATCATCGGCCTCTTCCCAGCCCCTATCATGGATGGACTGACGTGCTTTTTTTTGTGTGACAGACCGAGCACGTGTGCACCCTGCTGGCCAAGCTGGGTACTGCTACAAGAGAGCGAGCGGCCTTCGCCGTGTTGAGTTGCGTCGTCTTGCAGACCCTGGAGTCCCTGAGTGAGCGAGCACACCTCCACACCGCCCGCACCCTCTTCACCCTGCTGGAACCATCTCTCAGGAACCTCTACACCCTTCATACGGAGCAGGTGAGTCACGCTTTCGTCCTCACTTTCTCCCAAAAAGGTTTTATTCGTTGGTACGTTTTTACGTTAATGTTGACTTCTCGTTGCTGTACCAGGATCAGTCCGACGCGTCCCTGCCCGTGTCCGAAGCGCTCTCTGGCTTCCTTCTCAAGCTGAACTCCGACCAGGATGCGGAGCGGGAACACGGGATCCTCCTGCTCTCCCTCTTCAGGCTCTTCATCACCACCCTCAAGCTTCCCAAATCGTCGTTCAGAGGTCCGATTTTGATCCGTTCGTAATTTAAAACGACGAGTGCGTGGACATTCTTACACGGTTGCCAGGTTCACTTGTTGTGCGCTCGTTCCGAAAGGCTGGTTGCTTATTTCTCGCGTGGGATCTGGCAACCCTGGAATAAAAGGCAGCGAAACGGCTCTTTCGGAAAAGAAAATAAATGAATTTAGAGTTTACATCGCATCCTTCAGTGAGATTATGGGCTGGATTATTGATCCGATTATTTAAGTGACCTAAAACCTGGAATTTAAACGATCGCATTATGCAATAATTCGTGTCAATTAGTTGATTAGATGTAAAAATGTGGCTTTTTTTGTGCAGATTATTATCTGTCGTTTGTTAGGAACTGTGGAGTGTCTTAAGGAGTGTCATATTAGGTTTAATTAAAAAAAAAAGTGACTTAAATGAATATTATTTCTTATTTTCGGTTCCAGATGAGTTCTGGTGGAACCCGGAGAAGCTGGACACAAGTACCTGCTGCTACCTGCAGCTGCTGTGTCAGCTGTTTGACGTTCTGGTGTCCGGGGCCAGTCAGGGAACCCTGTTTTTTAGCTTTAGGTCCCTCCTGCAGCCCCTCTTCCAGGTACGAGCTGAAGCTGGTCGTTTAGCGAGGGGAAATCCCTGCGGAATCTCTAAAACCGATTCCCTCTAATAAGCGTTTGCTGTTTTTGGTGACCCTGCATGTTCTCAGGTGCATTTGAGCAAACCGGAGCATCTCTTTCGCTTCCTGGTCCTGCTCTGGAGCTACGGGAACAACCTGGGCGATCAGCTGGAGTTCCGAGCGACGGCGCTGCTGCAGACCCAGGCGCTGTACGTGGGCAAAGCGCTGCTCGCCACTCTGCCCGCCAAAACCCTCAACCTGCTGGCGTCGGGCTCCTCACCAGGTACGGCCGCCTCGTTCTAACCCGACGGCTCCGGTGCTTCACGGAAATCTCCCGCGCTGTAACCCCGTGCTGATGTTTTGCCCTCGCAGTCGTCCCGTCTCTCTTGGGTTGCCTGAGCTGTGCCGTCCGGGAGGTCCGGAGGGCGGCCCTGGGCCTGCTCGAGGGCTTTTCTGGAATCTCCTCCTCTCCGTACCTGCCTCTAGTGATGAAGCTGGTCAGCTCGGCGGAAGAGATCGTCGCCGATCAGACGTACCTCAGTCAGGTACGAGCGCTGTCTTGACCTCGGATTTGGCCGCCGTTTCGACCCCGGCGCTGATTTTCCCCCAATCGATTTTCTCCAGGCTCTGTCCAGGATGTACGAGGAGGCTTCGGGAACGGCGGGAAAAAGCCGGAACAAGCTCCTGCTGGCTCTAGAGCAGCTCCTGCGCTGCGTCCAATCCTCCGACTGCCCCAGTTACGTGGCTAAAGCGCTCCTGCGGGCGCTCCGAGACGTCAACGGGGAGGTGCGAGCTTGACGTTTTGAGAATTTTTGTATCTGCGTTGGAGTGTTTCTCAAACCTGGTGTTTGTTTCCCGTCCCGGCAGTCGGTCTTGTCCCTGTTCCTGCCCGCGGTGCAGCGCTTGCTCGAGCAGTGCTCCCCGGACACCACGCTCCTGCTGCCCGACGAGGCTCTGGTCCTGCAGCTGCTGCTCGAGAAATACAACGAGGCTTCGGCTCCCCTGCTCGCCCGCGACGCTCGCAGCCTGGAGCTCCTCATGGTGGCGCTGGGAACCCCGTTTCAGCCCTACACAAACATACCCAGCTTTCAGATCATCGCCCTGGAGCAGGTGGGTTTAGTTTAGTCCGTCTCTCTCCACCCTTTTAGCCGACGTCTTTTGTTCTTCGTGTCTCTCTCATGCCCCGTCCCGTTTTCAGGTGATTTTTTGCGTCTGTGTTCCTTCATTTGCTTGTGGTTCTCTGAATAATCGCAGATCACCAAGCCATTCTTTGCGGCGCTGGGCGACGAGAAGATCCAGCAGAGGATTCTGGGAGTGCTCTTCGACCTGCTGGTGGATAACAAGAACCCAGCCTGCTCTCAAACCATCAACAACGTCTTCAAAGGGGTGAGGGGACTTGATTTCTTGATTTTTTTTCACCAGTACTAGGGCTTTTACGGTCCTTGGTTGGGGGGGGGGGTCCCAGAAAGGTCAGTAACGACAGCCGACCGAAAGGATCGGATCGCAGGACGGTTTCCGCTTCGCTTTGGTGGATCAGAAACAGAAAACGAAGATTAAAGCTCGTTTTGTTACAGCCTATACAAACACTGTCATAGAGAACGCGCTGTCACGTAAAAGACCGTTCGTTCCGTACGAGAGTAAGACGGGGTTTGTCGTGTCTGTCGCAGATCGCCGTGGACGCCGAGTTGGTCGCCAATGAACTGGCTCCCGCGGACAAGCCCAGAGCCTCGGGGAGCGTTCAGCAAACCCGCCGGAGCAGAGCGCCTGCCAAGTACGCCCGGTCCGGCCTGTAGCCTAACGTTTTAACCCTACAGACCAAAAGTCGTAACGACGCTCCTTCCCGTTCTCCGTTAGGAAAGCGCAGGAGGCCCCGGCAGAGGCGGCCGCTGTGTCCTGGCCCCGCGTCACCCACATCCTGGAGCTCCTCCAGCACAAGAAGAAGCTAAAGAGGCCGGAGACGTTGGTGCCTGCGCTTTTCAACCTTCTGTCCAGGTACGGGCGGGCGGGGGGCGAGCGAGGGGGGGTCGTCCTGAGCGTACAGTTTTTTTTTTTTTTTTTTTTTAATAAACGAAGGTCCGGTTGCGTCGTTTGCTTCCGTTGCAGGTGTTTGGACGCAAAGGCGGAGCAGGAGAACTTGGAGTACACCAAACAGCTCCTCCTCGGCGTCCTCATGAACGTCTGTCAGAAGATTTCTCCCCACGGAGGCCCCGTCACCAAAGGTTACACCCCTGCTTTTTCCTCCCCCTTTTTGTTTTTCCCCCTGTGCACGCCGTCAATTCTTTTTCCCGCTTGTTTTTAATCAAGACGTCTTGGACGAGGACAAGTTTAGCGTCGAGCTGGTGGTGCAGTGCGTCAGGACGTCCAGCGTGCCCCAGACGCACCACCATGCCCTGATGCTGCTGGGCACCGTGGCTGGAATCTTCCCTGTGAGAACTTTTATTCATTTATTTTTTTTAATATATATATTTTTTTAATTTATATCCACTTTTACAATCCAGCTCCTGGCTGTGGTAACGTTGTGTTCCTTGCACCGTACAGGAGAAAGTTCTGCACAACATCATGCCCATCTTTACCTTCATGGGCGCCAACATTATGCGCCTGGACGACGCCTACAGCTTCCAGGTTATCAACAGGACCGTGCAGACCGTCATTCCTGCTCTCATCCGGGTAGGTTTGGGCCACCCTGGGTGGGGTAGCGTCTGGACATCTTATTTGCAGTGAAATAAGGAATAATGCTGCTAAAGGAATTTATTAAAAAGTAGCAATAGTTCTATATATATATATCAATATAATAAGAATGCTTATAAATAGCGCTTTTGGCGGCATCTAGTGGCAAAATAGAGGAATCGCATGTTGTTATTCAAAATTGCTCTAATTATTGAGTATTAATTGGCCTCCTGTTTTAGCATCTCTTATTTTTGTCCCAAGGCTCATGACCGGGACGGCTCTAGTCCCGAGGGGCAGATGGATGTCGTGGTGGCCCGCATAATCCACGTTTTCGTCGACGCTCTTCCTCACGTCCCCGAACACAGGCGCGTCCCCATCCTGATTCAGCTCCTGAGAACGTTAGGACCTGCCCGCTTCCTCTGGATGCTGATGCTCCTGCTGTTCAAACAGCACGCCACCGGCGCGGCCATCGGTACCGCCGGGCCCGATAAGGTACGCCCCGTTATGCTCAGCACCTCCGGACCAAAGTGGTTTTTTAAATTTAGTTTTTTTATTTAACACCGTGGCGTTTTAGGAAGCCGCTCTGGAGCTGGAGCAGGAGTTCTGGGTGTCGCTGTGCTGCGAGTTTGACGTCGACGAGCAGCTCACCTCCCTGATTCGGATCCTGAAGCACCTCATGACCGTCCCGACAGACAAAACGGAGGGTGAGTGCTGGAGACGTTTCGGTAAACGAGGCCGTGACCGTTCGGCAGGTTCTGAGTTTTGAATCTGGCCTCGTCTGTGCAGTTCCAGAGAAGAAGAGGACGCGAGCGGCGGGAGGACGGAAGGCGGAGGAAAGCGTGACGGATTTGATCTTCAGCCTCGAGGCTCACAGCGGGAAGGAGCTCCGGCATTTCACCTTCCTCTCCGCCTCCTTCGTCGCTCGGTTACTGGCCGCCGACGCCTTCGTGGCGAAGGTGAGGGTTCGTTTTAAACCCTTTGCGCGTTGAAATAAAAGCAGACGCCCTCGTTCACTTCTGCTCTGTGACGGGTTTAGGTTGCAGACTGCGATGAGGCGGCTCAAGGTCCTCTGCAGGAGCTTCAGCAGAGGTTAGTCTGGTCCTCACGACCTTGATTGCACCTTTTGAAACTTTGGGAATCCGGAACGTCCTAACGGAGCTTGTTCTTCTTTTTAGCGTGCTGGAGGAGAACCTGCGCTACCTCCATACGGTCGCTCGGTGCGTCGAGGAGAACGCAGACAAACCCACGGCCAAATTCTGGAGGGCGCTGCTGACCAAGTGCTACGAGGTTCTGGATAAGGTAGGACCGAAAACGGACCACAGAGCTCGAGCTCTGCTTCTCAGCTCTTTCAGAACCTAAAGTGCCTCCAGATTTAGTACCAAGGGTACCAGTGCCAGTACGGACGTCTTAATGGGCTTGGGTCAGCTTTCATTATTTATAGTACCCAAGTACCTCGAAGTACCAGTTTCAGTTTCATTTCCATCCTTTCCAGTGCTAGTACTAAACATACGAGAACTAAATGTATGAGTACCAGTACTAGTTCTGGTTTCAGTGGTTTTCGTACTAGGCTTCACCAGGAAATGGGCCAGTGTACCAAGGGTTCTGGTTCTACTACTGAAAATACAGGTACCAAACGTACCAGTATTAGTACAAGATTTAAGTTTGGTACTAACGTTCTACCACAGTTAGTTTAATTTCCGTAACCAAATTCTAGTGTTAAAATTGAAGGAACGTATAGCAGTGCCAATTCTAGAACCTGTAGTACCACTAGTACGTCCTTGTACTATATCTACCAGACCTCAAACCAGCAAAGGTTTAAGTACCAATACCAAATAAGAATAATACCAAAGGTTCCAATAGTGTAAGTGCCAGTACTAAATAGGGCAACCCTAGTACAGACAGTTCTAGTTCCAGTACCAAATGGACAGGCGCTAGCGGCAGTACTAAAATGGACCAGTATGGACAGTTCTTGTTTTGGTAGTAAAGTTTATAGTACTCTGCCCGTACTATGAGCAGACATAGTACCATGGGACGTAGGTTCTGGTTCTGGTTCTGTTACCACAGGAACAAATGATTAAACTATTGAATGCACCAGGTCAAGGTCACATGTAGATCTAGTAGTACCAACGGAACTGGTTCCAGAACCGAAAGGTGCCGGCTCTGTTCCTAAAGGTTTTGGTTCTGGAACCAAAAGTGCCGGTTCTAGCATCTGAGCCACCAACTGTAATGCCCAAAAAGTTCCAGGTCCGGTACTAGGTGTGCGTTCGTCTGTGCAGGTGAATGCTCTGCTCCCCACCGACACCTTCATCACGGTGGTCCGGGGGCTGATGGTGAACCAGCTGGCATCGGTGCGGAGGAAAGCCATGGAGCTGCTCAATAACCGACTGCAGCAGAGGAAACACTGGGAGGAGCAGCAGGTCCACACACACACACACACACACACACTGTAGCTAAGGCCAGACTTTTAAAATCGCTTGTTTCTACTTAAGAATCTACTGAGGAGGAAGGAAAATTTTTTTAAATAAATCTTTATTTTTTAGCACTTTTCAATTTCTCGAGGACTATGTGGAATCAATATGAGGAAGAAATATAATAAAATTTAAAAATAAAATTTATTTAATCTACAATTAAATTAAAGTGAATCTGAAAAAAAATTGAATGTACAGAACAATACCGTTGGCTCTCCACCGGAGGGCGGAAAAATATATATTTTTTTAATTGATTATTTTTTTTATTTCAACCATTAGTACTGCCGCGGATCCGCGAAATACCAAAAAAATAAATATATATATATATATATTTGAAGAATACAATATATATACTTTTTTTTTTTTCTTTCAAATATGATCGTCCGCAGATCCGCGAAACAAGCAATAAAAAAAGTTTGACCCAATGGTTGGCGTTATCGTAACAGGACGCGTCTCCGTTTCAGGTGACTGTGCTTCTGGACCTGATCGGTGACCTCCTGAGCATCGTCGGTCATGCTCGGGGCCTCACCCCAGGTCAGGAGGAGCAGCTGGAGGAGGAGCAGGCTGTCAACAGACAGACGGCCCTGTACAGTCTGAAGCTGCTATGCCGGGCTTTCGGCGCCGCCCACCAGGAGGCGTTCCTGCCCGTGCTGTGCAGGACGGTCGAGCTGGTGGAGAGTCCCGGAGAGGAGAGGAACGTCACGGGCGGCGCCTTGCTGTGCGTCGCCGAGGTGACCAGCACGCTCCGAGCTCTCGCCATCCCCCAAATACACAGGTAGTGAGACCAGAAAAGTTTGGGAACCAAAACTGTGCGTGCAGTTCTAATACCTGACCACCAGAGGGCAACAGATTTCTTTGTTTCACGATCTTGAATGGGGCTGTAATGTGTTAAGTAACGTGGTTAAAGTTTGGTAAGGTGACTGACTCGATTCTGCAAGCGGGTTGCCATGTACACCGTTTATCAACCCAGTAATTAATTATTTTTATAAATCGGATACCTTCTATATAGTAAAGCCATTTTCATTGTTTAATGGTTTACCCCTTGTTATTAACTGGATTTGCTTTGTGTGTGTGTGTGTGTGTGTGTACAGGTTAATGCCAGCGGTGCTGCAGGCCCTGAGGGAGCGTAAGGATCTCCTAGCGTCGGAGGTCTACCTGCTGAGCGCCGTAACGGCCCTGCAGAGGACGACCGAAACTCTGCCGCACTTCATCAGCCCTTACCTGGAGGAAACCGTCACTCAGGTGAGGCTGAGGCCACGCCCACCCGTAAGAACCGAGCCCTGAGCAAAAGCCTAACGAGCCTTAATTCTGCTGCAGGTGTGCCGTCTGATCGGCGTGGCCGAGCGGCTCTCCGGCTGCCCTCAGCTGCCCATCAGACTGTCGTCCCTGAGTGCCACCCTCGCCACCAGGGTGCCCTCCCGAGTCCTGCTGCCCACGCTGGGCAAGTGCTACAGCGGCATGGTGGAGTCGCAGCAGGTGCGTGCAGAAGATCTCGGATCTCAGAGGCTGAACCGTTTGTGGGGAATTGGTTTTTATGGTTTGTGTTTGTGTGTGTGTGTGTGTGTGTGTGTGTGTGTGTGTGTGTGTGTGTGTGTGTGTGTGTGTGTGTGTGTG
>JAUZSU010031355.1:0-10406 GCA_034780255.1 Parotocinclus maculicauda | reverse complement strand
TTGGAATAAGGCTGTAACGTAACAAAATGTGGAAAAAGTGAAGCGCTGTGAATACTTTCCGGATGCACTGTAAGTAAGAGAAGTGAGCAAGTACCCCATGGTCACTCTGGCTGAGCCCCATAGATCTTGTGTGCAGATGGGAGAAACTTCTAGAATTTCAGCCATCCCTTCAGCACTCCACAAATCTGGGCTTTATAGCAAAGTGGCCAGAAAGAAGCCTCTCGTCAGTAAAATACACATGAAAGCCTGCTTGGGTTTTTAGGTGTTTTTTGCAAACTCCAGATGGGCTTTCATGTGTATTTTACTGAGAGGTCTCTGTGAAAGGGTCTGAAGACTTTCTGAATGTGCTGTGGTTATAGAATACCGGTACCTGAAATAATATAAAGGCAGTGGGAGGACAAACAGAGGGGTACTACTGACTTACCACTTAGGACAAGTTTTACCAACACTGTTTACAGCTAGTTACAACTATGAAGCGAATGGTCTTTTGACTAGCATGTGATCAAAGGCTGCCTTTTCAGGTCACTCACACTTTTATTATGATATGATTATTATAATACTATTAGGTATTATTTCAATTTGTTCCTCTTTGTGATTGGACGACTCATTCGCTGACAATGAGACTGCGGGAATTCTAACGTTCTAGTTGAAACGTTTAGGTTTCAGTTTGGCACAGAATTGAGTCCAAATGTAGTCATTTTGTCCTTAGCAAAAATCTCTTTCACAAGGCGTTGACTAGTGGTAAAAAAGGATAACGGTGTATGTGGATACTGTATGTATGGGTAGCCCTGTCACCTCACAGCAAGAAGGTCCTTGGTTCAGTCCCCAGCTGGAACTGGAGCATGTCATAGCCATGTAGGTTTACTCCAGGTACTCTGGATTCCTCGGACAGTCCAAAGACTTGCATGTTAGGTTAAGTGCACCTAATATATAAATGTGTGTGTATCTGGCCTGCAATGCATTGGCACTCTGTCTAGGGTGGTTCTGCCTTGCGCCTTATCCTGCCGGCTAGGCACTGGCTCTCTCGTGACCCTGATCAGGATAAAATCAGATGAAAAAGTGAATGAATGATAAAGTGTGTGTGTGGTGTTTAGTCCAGGCTGTGGATATTGAGGAGTCTTGACAGCTTGTTTGAAGAAACTGTTACACAGTCTGGTTGGGAGGTCTGGAATGCTTCAGTACCTCTTTCCAAAAGGCTGAAGTGTGAAGAGCGTGAGTGTGTGTGTGTGTGTGTGTGTGTGTGTGTGAGAGGGGTGTGTGGTGTCAGCCACAATGTTTGTAGCTTTGCTGATGCAGTTTGTGGTGTAAATGTCAGTGATAGAGGGGTGAGAGAAACGGATTACTTGCTCCTCTGTCCCCACTATCCTCTGCAGGGTCTTGTGGTTTGAAATGATGCAATTCCCAATCCAGGCAGCTGCTCACGATGCTCTTGATACTACCTGTGTAGGATGCTGTGAGAATAGGCTTTGCTTTCACCCACAATTAAATGTGGCTAGAAGAGACGCTGCAATGGTGCTAGTGTTGAGGGACCAGGTGAGATCCTCCGATAGGTGAAGTCCAGGGTGCTCTTGACGATATTCATGAAAAAGCCATCCATGTTTAGCAGGGTTTTGACAGTCAGAGATAAATTGTTGGCTTTACAGAGAACAGTCTCTAGTTTAAGTATGAGCTAACGAGCTTTACCTGTATGGCAGTGACTGTTCCAGTAAATAAGAACTTTTTGGTTCCACAGCATACTTTGGCTGTTAAGGTGACCAGCTGGGCAGAAGAAGCAAACACAAATCATGAATAATACACTGTCAGAACATAAATGAGCAATGAACATATGAATCTGTTCTAATGTCTAATGTCTAATCTAATGTCTTATAAGATATAAATATTTAAATTATACTGCGGTAGCCTAGCAGTACTGGACTCTGAACCTGATGGTCACAGTTGGTTCTTGAGCAAGGTCCTTAACCTAGAATTGTAAGACTGTATAAGTTGTAAGTCACTCTGGATAAGGGTGTCTACTAAATGCCGTAAATGTAAATGTACTGCTCCCAAAAACTAGGGGAACCTTCAAAATAAAATATTCATGACACAACCATGGTCTATTACCATTTATAACTAAATATAACTGAGAGGGTTTGTGCTGGGTTGCAGTCCATGAAATGCTAGATGGAAATACAGAAATAGTCACAAAGTCTGCAGCAAATGACCTCGTAAAATATGGTTCATTTGTTTCACACTGTTTTACGCTCTCAAGATCAGTTAAATTAGAGAAATATTGGACAATTCGATATTTGGGTTGAAAATGAGCCTATACTGATGCATAGCTAATCGATCATTTTATCTCTAGGAATTAGGAACTAAAAGAAGTCCTGCACCTTGTGAACGAAGTAGACGAGCTGGAAAACTGAGTTCACTCTAAGAGACCGTGTAGAGTTAAGCATTCTGATGAAGTTGCCAGATGATATTACTTAAATGTACGGGGGAGGTTACACTAAATGCTGTATCATATATAAGCTTTACTTTAAAACTGCATACAGATTCCCTGTATTTTTCTGGTTGCATTCTCATAAAGAGAATGAGAAAGAATATATGATCATTATACCATTGCTAAATCCATGGCACGTTTGTACTGAAATTCTCTTGTTTTTACACTTTTCACTATCTATTGTGCACTATTTACTAATTGTGCACAAAAGATTGCTTGCTTTGATTATAAGTCATCATAAAAATGATTCATGAAACTTTATCTTATTAAGTGTTAATTAAACCCTTAAGAATTATTGTAGCCTGGATCCAACTGCGCCATTAAGCACAGAACATGCTGTTGGCAGCAGGCTCATGCTCTGAAAACTTCTTCTTTAGTTGGTAGGAAACTTTCAAAACTTATAGTACAGTCACAAAATACATGCTGCATGTAGTAATATTCAGATGTACTTCCCTATCACTTGAAGGCAGAGTTACTACATATGAACTCATACACTACATTACATTGGTTACATAACCACATTACGAAGTCTCACAAATGAATGAGTAGCGAAGTCGAGCATGCTGGACATTAGAGCAGGATGGGTCATTAGCTGGAGTACCATTATGTGACTAATTATTATTGACTGTTAACACTGATGCAGGGTAAATGGGTCTAACACCTCATGCCTGCAAGATGATAATTGCATTTCATCATTTGATTTGTTGGTAAAGGCCAGTGAAAATATTCAAAGCTTGGATCTGCTTCATGCACCACTACTGGAATAGTCCTGGCATATGCTATTAAACCTATACACTGAAACATTGCTTATACACTCGAACCTCGTAATCTCCTTCCCCGTTATCTCGCCACCTGTGAGGCCAGGACAAATTACCGGCCATGCACTACCTCAAAAAACTGCCACTCTGCTGCCAAATGTACTGGCAGTAATGTAAATATACCCTGCTTATCTGCCATGTTTCAGACCATCCGTTGTTGGCACTTTAATCCTACTTTAAACTTGCAATGCTGGGCGATGTACAGCTGCTGTCTGTATTCAGAGGTGTTATATAAGAAGGAGACTGGTCACTGGTTGAAATATGAATGCGACTGTAGTACAGAAGCCTCGCCCCGTCCATAAAAAAAAACTAACTAACATGTTAGTAAATGCTGTCAAATTTGGAGAGGTGGGGCGGAAAGTGGCCTCATTGTATTGGCGGGATGCACATGTGTATTTGCCAGTATAACCTTTAAAAATCATATTTTTCTGTTATTTGAACTCAACAACGAAAGCAAATGATATCATATATCCCTGGTTATACCAACGACTCTAAATATGCAGTTAATATATATTTCAGGCTCTTATCTATAGGTCTCTCCCCATTCAAAGAGATAATAGTCTGGTCTTGTATGGCTGGAAATAAGTGACCAGTAGTGTTACCAAAATAGCCATACTAACCATTCTTGCCTCTTGCAAAAAATAGACATGAAACAGATGTGGGTGAGATAAAAAGTTTAGACTGTATTTGTTTTTATTTAATAGAGATTTGGTTTTCTATTCTCTCTAGTATTGTACATGTCCATTAACCTCCCAGTGTTTGTTGGGAAGGAGGGTCCTGGGTCCTAAGCCAGGTTGTGTCTCTTCTATACTTTTATTTATCAGTCAGCAAACTTCTACAGCAAAATCAGTTTGTCACTTTGCAGTATTCATTTGCCATCATAACCAGATACATTGATACAAGCAAAGTTTTGTGTCTTTTAATTTATTGTGTTTTTGTCTCTTCCTGGAAGCGGGCATGTCACGTGAGTTTAAACATGTCAGAGGTTGCCGATGTCATCTGTTTTGCATTAGTGCATCACGTCCGCACTTAAAAGTCATTTGGAAAATGGTAATTGGCTTTGGTTTTCGCTTTAATCATCATGTCGCTCATTTTCTCTTCACTTTCAGATCATTGTGCGGACTTGTGATCTGATCATTGCCTGTTATGACTCTGGCTTGTTTGCTTTTGCCATGGATTTTGGACACTTGTTGCAGCTTTTGTGTGTTTTTTGGTGTTTTAATTGGTGTCTCTAAAGTGGCCCTTAGAGTGTAAATGTATGCATGACTGTTTGTGTGCTCTACGATGGATTGGCACCCCGTCTAGGGTTGCTCCTGCTCTTGCGACCAGAGTTGCCGGGTGGGCATCGGGTGGCTCACGACCCAGTGTGTATTAAGCAGAATAAAATGAATGAATATATGAAAGTTAGCTTACTGTTTTAAAGGCAGACTGAACTAAGTAGAACTAACACCTATATGAATGTCTATGAGGGGAACTCATTTCAGGTTTTACATTTATTACTCACTATTAGTTAGCTTAGATGGTAGTGTAGGGAAGTAACCAAAACTGGGTGGAAACCTCAGTGTTTTCCTGTGGTTAAATCTAGTTCAAGGTAATCAGTACGAAGCTTATTAAATGCTGTGCTATACTGGTACATTCGAAAATACAGGAATCACAAGCCCAAGGCTGTTACACACCAAACACATGTTAATGTAATTAAATCATAAAGTTAATTAAAATTAAATTAATTTGAGCTTGTGTATAATGATGGTATCTTAAACAGTGGAACTGTGGTGTGGTGGTTAACACTGACGCCTCACACCTCCAAGTTCCCCATTGATACTGATCTGCTTGTGTGGAGTTTTCATGTTCTCCCCCCACACCAGTTTCTTCCCACATTCCAAAGACATGCGTGTTAGGTTAATTGGTGTCTCTTAATTGCCCCCTTTGTGTATGATTGTGGGTATGAGTGTTTGAGTGTATGTTCCCTATGAAGGATTGGCACCCTGTCTAGAGTTGTTCCTGATTTGTGCCTTGTGCAGCCAACTACACAAAGGGTTTCCCACGACCTTGACTAGGATCGAGCGGAAACGAAAATGAACGAATGAAGGACAACAACAAGTTTAACTTGTATAGCGTCTTTCACAGAACCCAAGGACGCTTCACAATAGAACAACGTAAATCAAAAACAATCAACACTCAACATTAAAGAAAAAAAAAATTTATTCTCCCCTGGTTACATTTTTATAAACTTTTCCCAAGGACAAACACTCACCGACCAATTACCTGGTATACGGTGTTGGCATGGCAACAACGATGATGGTAGCCCTGCAGTTAGACAATGTTGGGCACATGATGTAAAAGCATTTAGCTGCATTGGTATTTAAAAGTGAGACTTTTGCTCACATCTTGTGAACCAGGCAGCAGGATTCTCGTCCAAATATTTCACATTTGTGTGTCACTTTTTCACGTCACATTTAGGTGTGTAATGGCCTTAAAGAACAACATTATATTGATTTTGTGTATTTTTTTTGCCTTTTCTTTTTTACTGTATTTAAGTCTCTGCTTACCCCGGTCTTTCTCTCCATCTATCTCTTTAAAAAGCACACATATGGAATGAGAAACTGTCTTTTATGTGACAGCACAATGTATTTCCAGTTATATTTCTAAAGGTATTTCAGACTAGAATAGGGAACAGTGTAGCGTACAGAAACTGTGACGTGTTCACAAAGATGCATGGAAAACGAGTGCATTTAACTCTTTGCGTCACAAAAACTCTTGTTTCTTCACCCATGATATAATGTTTTATGGACACATATGACTATACATGTGTATATACACACAAGCAAGAATCGTTACAGGGATAAAAACAGTTACTAGCCTGACTTATGGCTTGAAAACATGTCCTTACAGAAATGCTGCATGCTTCATACAAACTGCATGAATGCTGGAAATGGCCTTTTAGTTAAATATGTATGAATGAGATCAGACTGTATTTGGGTCGCATTTCCAAGCAAGGCCACCAGAGTCATCTTCATAGCATACTGCAAGGCGTGTGTAATGGTAATTATAAAAGGAAGAAAGTGTTCAAAAAGCGGTATTAAGTATCCAAGAAGTATTTAATGGCATGATGTTCAAAGTAAAAAACCAGATGAATGAAAGTAACTGAATAAAGACCACATTGACTTTCAGATGCTTTCATGTATCCGATTTAACAAGTTTGTATATTTTAGACGTTCATTGACAAAAAAATTACTTGCCAAGATAAAAATGATTGCGGCAAAACTTGGCAGATGCAGTTCTGTCTCAGGCATATTTTAACACTGGGTTTTGTCACAAGATAATGTAACAGTTCTTCCCCGGCTGACTTATTAAAATACTCAGAGACTACTTTTGGGTAGCATACCTCTTGGTGAGAGATTGTTGACTTCTAGATATGCCTCTATGGCACTCTCAAAGACACTCAAATCTTGCCCACTTTACAAACTTTAAAAGGGGGCGAATCATTGGGCTGAGGAAAGCAGGATGAATTAAAGGAAATCAGAGGGCAGAATGGTAGCTGGGGAGGGGGGTAGCACCACTGCCGCACAGCAAGAAGTTCCCGGGTTCAATCCCAGGGTGGAGCGACCTGGGTCCTTTCTGTGTGGAGTCTGCATGTCCTCCCTGTGTCTGTGTGGGTTTACTCCGGGTACTCTAGTTTCCTCCCACAGTCCAAATTGGTTTTGTGAGGAAGGATAATGGTCAAGGCTTATGTTTTCAATAAAATGTCAAATTGAGGGGATGTGTAAACAGCAGGTCTTTGTCACCCTTTTTTAAATAAAAATGGGTCTGCGGTCATTTGTTCTGGCAATGACCAAAGGTAAGGATCAATTAATATAAGAATGGTGTGGTCACTCGCTAGGAGAATGAATTTTACTCTTGGAGCAAACTGATTAATTGTTGCTTGCACAGCCCAACTTTTCAGAACTCGCCCTTTTTCTGCACAAACTACAGTTTAAGAGATGAATGCTGAAACTTTTGGTATCAGTATTTCACCTACCTCTCAAACAAGCTTATGTCAGGACACAAGCACTAGCACATGTCTGTCCGCATTTCCTTTCTCTATCCTACAGCTTGTTGTGTTATGTGGCTGATTTTCAGGTGTTTGGCAGGTCTGCGTTATTGCCACAGTTTTTTGACATTTGTCATATTTTGCCTCATTATTGTTTATTGGAGTAAAAAAACTGTACCAAACCGCTTTCTCCTACCACAGTGTTTGTGACAGCCATTGGTTTGCAGCATGTTTGTTTATGAGAGTGTGCAGAGAGGGAAATCCCTATGTTGCAACGTTATTTATGGCTAAATGTTTTTTGCTGTTATGTTTGCTATTTGTATGTTATGTTATGTTTTTGATTTTGTTTGGGCACATACTAACAGATATAGCAGGTATGTGAAACTTGATGGTCACAGTACGTTTTTTGTAAGTCTCCAGACCCTTTACTTTTGTCACATTCTGTTATGTTGCGACCTTGTGCTAAAATAAAGGACTCAATATTCCGTAATGGCGAAGTAAAAACAGATTTTTAGACACACTAGCAAATTTCATAAAAAGGAAAAACTAACACTTGACTTGTTCATGGACACTTTACTCAGTACTTAGTTGGATTTTTAATAATCTTTGCTGCAGATGCATTTAATCTCCGTCAGGTTGGGTGGGGATTGTCAGTGGACAACCATTTTTAGGTCTCTTCGGAGTTGTTTGACTGGGCTTAGGTCAGGTTAGGTTACAGTTGTCTCTAAGCACATTTTGTATTGTCTTGGCTGTGTTTTTAGGCTCATTATCTTGTTAGAAGGTAAACTTTCAGTCCAGTCTGATGTCCCAAGTGCTCTGGATCAGGTTTTCATTAAGAATATCTTTGTGTTTTGCTTCATTCTTCTTTTCCTCTAACCTGACCAGTTTCCCTGTCCCAGGCGCTGATTAACACCCCTACAGCATTAAGCTGCCACCAAAATACTTCACTGTAGGAATGCTAGGCTGGTCATGAGCAGTGTCTGGTTTCCACCTAGACATGATGCTTAAAACTGAAGTCATAAAGTTACATTTAGATTTTATCAGACCTGTTTGTTTCTCTCACGGTCGGAGAGGCTTCTGTCTGGTCCCTTTGCCATAAAGCCCTGATTGGTGGAGTGCTGCAGGGATGGTTGGCCTTTTGGAAGTTTGTCAAATCTGCACACATAATCTTTGGCACTCAGCCAGAATTACCATTGGGTCCTTCACCTCTCTTACCAATGGTCTTATCCCCCTATTACGTTGTTTGGTCGGATGGCCAGATCAAGGAAGAGTCCTGGTTATTCCACACTTCCATTTAAGAATGACGAATGCCAATGTGGGGTCTAAATACTTATGTTAAGGTCAGATTTTAGTTATTCCTTTTCAGTACATTAGCAAACTTTTTAAGAATTGTCTCTTCACTTTGTCATTATGCAGTACTGAATATACGGCTGTTTTTTTATATTAACACTAGGTCGCAGGATTTTTTAATACTACTAATACTAATATTAAATAAATATACAAGGTACCGCAGTGTTTCCAACTTTTTATATTTATTTAATACCGACATTGGCCACCACATCTGGATTTTTATTACTGTGTAAGATGGGTAAAATCTTACCCCCTTTTTACCTGATACAGGTTTTCTCTCTCTCCTCTCTCAAAAACACATTTTTTGAATTAGAAAATATATTTGTGACAGCGCAGTAAATTCCCTGTTGTATTTGCAGGGAAATAGGAACTGTGTTCAGCAGGCTGGGAGCACATTGGGTGCCACTGGGGTGTGTCAGCTTAATAATAAAAATGATAAAGTTAAACTTATCGGACCAGGAATGTACACTATATAGATGAAATATTCTGGACACACAAAAACTATATCCCATAACATGGGTATTAGCATAAAGTTGCTAAGAGAATAGATTGGAATATCATTCAATGTTGACATTCCAGTTAACCTCAGCTTTGTTAATGGAGCCCACACTTTAGAAACAATCCCCAAAAACCAGCAACCTGCAACTACCAGTATTTGTAAATTAATTTACAGAAAAGTTGTCCAAAATCTTTTAGAATATATGGATCTGGCAACCATGACTGGAATGACCTCTGCTTTTGGATTTACTGACTCTGCTCTAGTGTTTACTGCCTGTTGAGGTGACTGCGATAATTGGTTGATTACAGCCGCAACATCTGGGGATAATTTATTATTATAATTTATTATAATTGTTAAGACCTTACTTTAAATTGAGCATTTATATATGATATACATTTAAATTAAAATATTGATATACTCGGGGTATATGTCCATATGGGATCAATTCATAAATAGATAGCAGTTATATGTTATTGCATTGTCTTCATCAAAGGTTTTTGGACTTAAACCCCTTACAGTATGTTGACCCTGAACTATCCCGATGCCTACTGTACTGTATTATACTGGTTCATAATGAGGAATTAGCCTGCACTCACTGACTGATTTCTGCTTGGTTTTTGAGCTGTTTTGAATCACATTAGAAATCCATTATATCTTTCTGTGATAAAGATTTTCTCTGCTCGTAAAGCTCTTTGTGTGGAAAGCAGGATTATCCATTAAGCTGTTGAATCCAGTACTTCTGTGAGCTGTAAGTGTTTGCAGTGATGTGCTACTGAGTTTTATGGGTATTCTTTTTTACTGACACTGGATCCTGCTTGCTTTACACCAACACAGTTTAATGAAGTGGCACTGCAGTATTATCAATTTCAAAGAAACAGCGTCAGTGTCTAGACAGTGGTACCTCTGGACTCGTTGTTAATTTGTTCCAGAAGGCTTATTGAGTACCAAAAATGTATAGAGCAAATATTTTCCCATAAGGAATGTATTGAATGAATCATTCCAGACACCCAGAGATTTCATACTGTGGCATTATATGCCTGAATGGACTTATTATATTATACAGGTGCTCCCTGATTTATGATGGGAAAATCTTCGGACAAATCCATCACAACTTAAATACATCATGAACTGATGAGATTAATGTAGTCTAACAACAGGGGTTAGACAATGAAACTGAAACACCTGGTTTTAGACAAAGGTTTGGCTATAGCAGCCTGGCTGTGTATATTG
>JAUZSU010031344.1:0-10407 GCA_034780255.1 Parotocinclus maculicauda | reverse complement strand
GTAAATCGCACAATAAAGGTTTAATAAACATTTAATATGTTACATAGCACGTCCCGTCTTGTAACATAGGACATGTTAGTTTAATCGGACCAGCCGGTTATTAGGACCAAAACGATCGCGTCTCGATGTGGTATATACATATATGTAACTTCTTAGGAACAGTGTTAAGCTGCTTCAATGAGATGATCCAGCTTATGTTGGTTTTGTTTGCAGGGCGTCGAGGGGTCGCACTGAAGCCTGACATCAAGGTTGAGACAGTCAACAAAGAGACACCAAGCCTAGAAGAAGACACAGCCAGTGTCTCCACTGCAACTCGCATGGTATGGCTATTTACTCTGTGTGTCTGTGTCTCTGTGTGGCTGTGTATGTGGTAACTAAGCAACTACTCATGCACAATACTATTTTCCACACTTCCACATAAAAGGCTTTACAATATTCAAAGCATCAAATATATTCACTTTAGGAGGAAGAGTTAGCTCAGTGGTCAGAGGTTCTGAGTTCTGATCTGGGTTCTGTTCATCCTGCTCTTAACTGCCGCTGATGAGCAGATGAATAAAGAATGCAGCTTAATTGTACGTTGTTGTGGATGATGGTGTAGGGAACTTTTCTGCAAGTGTTACTATTGAGGTATTCGTAATTGTTTAGGAGAACCAATAACAATCTGTACACATATATTAGGTACGCGCTCCATGATGTCCATTTGAACAATGTCCAATCGTATAGACGTCCATGGTTATTATTCTTATTATTAAGGGTATTAACCTAATTAACTTATATATGACAACCCCAAATAAGAAAAAAATTAAACAGTATGAAAAATGCCAATAAAACATCGTTTCTTACTTTACTTTTGTGTCTTTGTTTGGTTTGCTTTATAACTAATTCCAGATAATGTGAACCCTAGACATTGATGTTTTGTCTGGTCAATTTAATTTCATACTAAACATCCATTTTTGCATTTCAAGCCTGCGACACATTCCAAAAAAGTTAGGACAGGGACAAGTTAACTCTAGTAATGAGATTTAAGAAAGGCTTTCTGAGCAGCAAACATGAGCAGAGGATATCTAGTTTATCGACAAATGTGAGCGGAAATGATAAATGTTTAAAATCAGTGTTCCTCAAAAAAGGGATTTACATATTTCTCCCTCTATAGTGCATCATGTCATTAAACGATTCAAGGAATCAGGAGGAATTTTAGTGTCTAGCGTCAAGGGCGCAAAGCTAAGCAGGAGACTTGTGATCCTCCAGTCCCTTAGACTGCACGGTAGCACAAAAGCTGATAGACCCACAGGGGCAAGGGATTACTTTTTCAAACACTACAATACAAAGTAATATTTAAAAATGCCACTTAATACATTACTGTGCAACAAAGAAGCTTTACGTTTTCTTATAACCAGAAGTGGCTGTGTCAGTGACCTTGGCAAAGGTTGGTTACACATCTGTGGTGGCAGCATTCATGCAAAAAATTGTACCGTGAGATTTTACAGCAACATTTAAACATTTAAGCTGCCTTTATAAACGGCATCTTTCAACCTGAATTTCACCTGCATTTTTCAACAAGACAATGCAAAACCACATGCTGCACACATTCCAAAGTAATGGCTGCAGAAGAAGTGGGTACAGGTATTGGTCTGATCTACCTGTTGCCTCGATTTGTCCCCAAAAAATTTGCCACTGACTTGGCCAGAAATGTTGCACTTTTTAAGATGTTTACAGAAGGATTAAACAAAACAACAGCAGAAACACTAAATTGCTTAGTATATATAGAAACATATTTTATGTGTTGTGAGAAGGTCAAAGTTGGAATTCAAAGTTTTGGGATGTGTTGCAGGGTTGGAATTCAGTAATGGATTTTATTAACAAATTAAGTTTACCAGGCAAAACGTGAAAATAAATATTTGCATTTTCCATACTGTCCCAACGTTTTCTGGTTTGTGCTTCTGTATTTATGTACTTATAACATAAATGTAATGGGTACTTTAATAATTCTCAGAATTCTCAGAGCATTACATATGTAACATTTGTAATTTTAACTTGCTTATGATTAAAACCAGAACAAAATGTCAACTTTAAATATAAATATCGCTTTCACTGCACTATGGAAACAGATGGTCTCACTCATTGGCATGTTGAGCTGCGGAAAACGTAATGTCATAATTTTCATAAAACATCTGGCGTTTACCGTATGGGCTTGTGATATGACATGAGCATGTGTGATGTGCACCAACAAAACAAGTAGGTTTTAGCACATGTACTCCGTTTTAAATATCCCCAACTATAAATGTGTGTGTTTAATTGGTACATTGGCAAGCAATGCTAAAATCATTTGAATTAAGTTTTCAAGTTAAATAAAGATCATATTTATAGGTAGTCTGACCATGCCATTTCAGGAGGAAAACAGGTGCAGAGTTTGGGTAAACTCGTTTTTATATAATCATTTAGAAAAGTTTTAATGGTGATTGTAGTTCACACACCTGGCATCATAAGCAAGCCCAAGCACATGAGAGCGGGCCATGTCCGTAAATATTCTTACAAATATTACTTAAAACGTACTGGGTAGTGTAAGATAACTAACACGCAGGTGTAAGTGGGAGATCGACTCTACTGATCATGTTTAAATTTAGTGCTAATAATAGGCATGCATTTCATATGAAAGCTAATATCAGAAGCATTTTTAGGCATTCCTCCATTTCCTTCTTTTCTTTTCCTTTGCTGATCAACCTGATGTGGTGTTTTCCTCTTCTCTCCCTCCTTCTCTCCCTCTCCTCTCTTTGTGTGTGTTTGTTTTGTGGTGTTTTGATGGTTTAGTTTCTTCCCTCTGTCTCCCTCTCTCCCTCCACTCAGCCTTTCAAAGAAGACGTGGAACTGAAGCAGGACGCACGCAGTGAAACACTGGAGACCAAGGAGGAGTACGAGCTGAAGGTGAGAAGCACTGGATTACAACCATAAAATAACACACAAACATCTGCACAGCGGCCACAGAATTCACAGTGGCGCTTTAGTTTGTGAACCCTATAGTCCTATATTTTCTCTGTTTCTACATAAATATAGCCTAAAACATTCAGATTTACAGCAAAAGTCCTAAAAGTATTTACACATTTTAAAATTTGGAGCTATAATTTAAAATGATAGCAAACTGTCTTGACCCAGATGCAGCAAAACGGACCCAAACCATGATACAACCACCCCCATGTTTTGTAAATTAAATAAATTGAATTGGTTCTTGTGCTTGAATGCTGTTTTCCTTTTTCCAGACATAGCACTTTTTATTTCAATCAAAAGGTTGTATTTTGATCTCGTCCAACCGTATTTGTTTTCCAATAGCCAGTAGATATGGAGGGAGACAATGGTCAATTTCCTCCAGTTTACCCAGTGTATTTGAATGTGAAATGCTGGAGTCTAGCAGATGGTTTTGCAACCTTTTCCAGTCCGATGAGCATGAGCAACTCTTTTTCTAAGGTCTTAAATATATACTTTGTTTATGCCATGATACAATTGCACAAACATGTTATGAAGATGGATCTGAGTTGAGTTCGGTAAATAAAACAGAATGCCCACTTACACTTAATTGAAATCCAATTGATTGAAAATTCCTGAATTAAACTTCACAAATGAAATGCTAATTCTAGAGGCTCACAGATATGTAATATTGGCTCATTTCCCAAGATCATTGCATCATTTCCATTGCAAAGTATAATATTTTTGTTTCATTTGTTTAATTGGGTTCTTTTTATCTCATCTAGGACTTGAGGGAAACTCTGTTGATGTTTTAGCTCATAATTATGCAGAAATATAGACACGCCTAAAATGTTTGCAGAATTTCAGTATTTAAGTATTTAATTACTAACTGTAGCCAATCTCCTGACAAAGATTCTTCCTCAATCATTTGTCCTAGCCACCCTAAGCTTGCTCAGATGGGGCAAAATTTTTATATTGCTATTTTATATCGATGCCGTGCTCTATGGTCTGCATAATCTGATCTCAACTTTAACTGTCACTTCAACTATAACGAGTTTGTATTGTGTTGTACAGCAGTATTGTACATGTGGTATCACATGCAAGGAACACAAAGCACTACTCTATCAGTAAAACCAATATTATGCTGACATCATGCAGTCCTCAAGCCAGTATTTAGCCACACCAATGAAAGGAATGGACAACGACAACACATTGTGCAAAGACAAAATATCTATTTTACCGCTGCACTAACAAGTCAGGAGTGATTAAAACTGTGGCCAACTGTGTACAATGTGTTAAGAAACCCAGTAACACATCCCACCTCTTATTCCTGGCATCTCATGCATTTTAATAATGGTTCTCTAACGCCTTCAAATTATAGACAATATCCCAGAAATAACTATTTTTAGAGCAAGTGAGTGCACAAGCGAGAGGGAGAGAGAGAAATACACATATAGTGAGAGAACAGCAAACGGAGCATCCTGATTGGTCTCTCTTTGAGCTTAGTAGATCTATGAGGTTTCTGTGGGCAGGGCTTTACAGTCTAGCTCCCTTCTATTTCTCTGTCCATCAGTTTAGTTTAGTGTTATGCAGAGCTATGGCAGAGTGTTAAAAAAAGAAAATTCAAAGCACATTTCATGCCAGACTGCATTAACATGTTTAACTACTTAAAAAAAAAAATCTGGCCGTGTTGGAGGATAACGTGGGTGGTCGGGGTCTTCATGTTACGTCCCTGAAATATTTTTTTACAGGATGGAGTCTGCATCTGATGGAATGCACGATAGAAATCACACAAAACGGTCCATCACTCGAACGGTGTCTGGTCTGTGACGGTCCCAAAGTTTTTTAGAGAACAGAGGAATTACCCGTAATTGCATGTCCTACAATTCAAAGCCATTCTGTTGTACAAGATAGATCATGAGCTGAAACTTTGATTACATGCAGAAAATTTGATTCTCTACACCGTTATGCCTCGTCATGTGTTTTCAGGACCCGACAAATGGCTATTACAACGTACGTGCAACAACTCATGATGACGGTCGTGCTGCAGCCCGCTATCAGGAGTTTCGCCCGCCAAACCCCGCGTCTGTCTCTGCTTCAGCAGCAGGCTCAGTGCCTAACATTAACCCTGCTCCCATTGGCCGCTACGAGCCTCGACCTCAGTCTCGGATCACTCACAACACCTATGCACACTTCAGCACCATCGCCAGGACCAAACACAGTCAAGGTCCACCTAAAGCACCGCCTCAGACCACGGACTATTCTAGAGAATGCGGCCTCCTAGAATCGACCAATCAGCTTGCATATGACACCTACGGGTACCCGACTACGACGCAGTATCCTCAGTACAGGCTTGGCTTTGCTCCACCCCTGGAGGAAGGCCCGACATATGAGATGTACCCCACCGGACAAGGGGTGGGGCCCAGTCAAGCAGTGGGGCCGGATACTGGACTGGGAAAGTATGGAAGCTCGACACGTTTCTCGTATTCCTCTCCACCGACAGAATACTCTCAGAGACACACGCAGCGAATGCAGACACATGTATGAGAGTGGACTGACACGCTGATACTCACAAACATGGATACACATAAATAATGATACATTTATACTAAGGACCTACAATTCTGGTTACTCAAAAAAGGCAAAAAAAAAATCATATATACATATTTGAGAAACCAGTTAAAAATACACTTAGATATACAAATTAGTGTAGCCATCACAGTCACAGCTATATTCCAAACATACAAATGCAGTGTATTTTGTATCATCATGACTTCATTGTGTGCCATTTTTTCTAGTGCCAAACCAGGAACAACCGAGTCATACAGTGATAAAATATGAGTGGATTTATCCCTTATTCTCTCCTCCTCTAACCCCTTTCCTTCACTTTACCTGTAATCACTTGTAAATATAACCCAAAAGAAGGATCTTAAGCAGTATTCCTTAAAAATGATACTTGCCCCCAGTATAACGAGCAGCATAGCTGAAAAGAAGCAATAGGATATTTGCGCATTCAAAGGACGTTGCGACCTTACTTACAGCTTCCTGGATGTCGGCCAGAGAAAATCTGCAGATGGCACCAGACGGTGGTGGATAAAGACTCTCCCGAACAATTAACCCAGTCTGCATCAGAACAGTATGAAGGACAATGTGTGTAAGGCTCTTTATTTGCCAGATAGGCTTTTACCTCTAATGGAACACGGTGAAAAATCACATTGCTTGTGTCAAGATGCTGAATGTCGCGAGAGGTGAAATGGTCAAGTCACATTTTTATCTGTAGCATAGAAAAGGAACCACACGCTGGTGTCTGCCCAGAATATTGGCATGGAATTCACACCAGAAGACAATTTTTTTTGTCATTTTGTCTTGGCGGTACAACAACCACCTCGAAACTGGCAGCTATTGTTAAACAAATACATTTTGTAACATGGTGGACTCCTTGGGGTATCCAAGCCTTTTACACCAAGTGTGAAAAATTTGGTCCAGACTGTAGACCAAAACCAGCTTATTCCACCGATATGAGTAAAATTAGAATAGCGTTTGCCAACCTGTGTTTTGCACTGCACATTTGTGAAAGGGCTTTGTGCAGTATTGTGCAGTATTTTCGGGCTTTTTTTGGGACACTTCAATTCGAATAAGGATTTAAAAGTTCACACATGAGAGAAACATTTAACATTCATTCTTTCTTTCTGTAAGCTTGTGTTCAGAAACCTTTGACTGTGCGATTATACGGCTCACATATTTCAAAATGAAATTTCCCCTAATAAAATAGGCCCTCATTTTGTGAGTAGTGACATATCAAAAGAACTTTGACATGAATCAGGAATTGATTCCCATCCTTTTTTTTCCTTTGGGTGCCCTGTATGAGAAAAACTGCCTCTCAGCCCACACACAGAGACCAAAAAGACCATAATATTCACTGCAAACCTTTTTTGGCAAATATTCACTTAAATTATAGCTTTTTATTTTTTCTCTTGGGTTGCTTTTTTAAATTTTGGCTTAAGTAGTTCTGTGTATATGTTTTTTCAGTAAGTGTGTTTTTTCAGTTCTGTGTTTTTTGTTTTTTTTCCATTTTATTTAACACATGCAAAATATTTTTGACAAACTAAGAGCACCTCAGAGCAGACAAAGCCTCAGACACCCCCTGTGGCTTGGGAACCATGAATATAAGGCAGTAAAAATAAGGACCAAAAAATGTAACTGTAATGTTACTAAATATAAAACTGGTACTGCAAATGTTACAACCGGTGGTAACCTGGAATAGCTTAAAAACTTGGAATAACCCTCACAGATCCAGTCCCTCAGCTTTAAATCCTGACCCCTGCCTGTCTACATGGGTTTTCTCCAGGTAGTCCAGTTTCCTCCCAAATTCCATGCACATATGCCCTTCTTTTTAGTTCCCATCTAACTATTTGTTCTTACGCTGTGCTCAGTGACCCTGAATTGGATTAGAGGGTAGAAATAAATGAATAAATGAACATGGGTGCACAGATTGTGTCACACACAGCTACTTAAAATAATATTCGTCATATTAAAGTTCTATAAGTACTTTAAATAGAAGTATGATATCAAACAGAATGTTCGAATGCCACCCAAGCACCATAAATATGTTTTAATAACATAAATTGATCTAACGGTATGAAGCATTCATGATTTGTACAAAATGACATTCCATCACAAGCCATTTTTACTAAATTACAAAAAATTCCAAGCACAGTCAGACAGCTTCATACACACAGGTTTATAGAAAGCATGAATAAAATGACTATCATAAAGGCTTTGGATTTTGATGAGAGAGAAGTAAGGGGTTGTGTGAAGGACAGCTGTTTGCTGCTTTTTAACTCTTGTGTATGTGAGTGTGTGTTGGCGAGCACACAATCTCATGAACTCGTGTAGGAATATTGAAGAGGGGAATTACTGAACTTTTTCTATGTGTACAGTCTTCTTGTCCTACATCACATACGTGCCCCTCAGACGTAGAATAGCGCTCTTTTCCACATTTGTATCTGAACTTAGAACATGGCTTTTTAAAGCATTTTTATGATATTTTTATACAAAAAAAGGAGGGTTCAGAAATTGAGTGTGGAAAGCCATTAGTTTGCGAATCATTATTGTGGTTGTGAGTCATTTGTACTTTTGTACAGTTCATTTGCACCAAACACTGTCAACAGAGTGAAGAACAAAACAATTGACAGGCTTCTTTTTACATTAAAGTGCAATTGCATTGTAACCAATCATTCCTTTTCCTCTCCAGATTGGTGGCCATTCTCTTTTATGCGAAGATTTGTGCCTGTTTCGTACCGTCCAATTTGAACACGTTCAAAATGTAGTTAGGCAAAGCTTAATCAGCTCTAAATATGGATTAGCGTACACATTAGGTCAGCATGAATTCAGGATGTGTTTTTGGATGCAAAGAACGTTTAGATGGAACTTTTAAAACTGTCTTCTTATTACATAGTCAGCAGATCTCATGACATTCGCTAAGGAAGATTCATATGTAAGAAAGAGATCTATACTATATGGCCAAAAGTATGTGGACACCGATTGTAATAAAATCATTTGTCTATTTAAGGTGCCTAATATTAAGCATTCTGGTCAGCATGGGGACCAGTGTGGGACATCTGCCTCTCTAGGAGCTCTGTAGGGTTTTTCTTTTTAGCTTTTACTTAATTTCCCTGAGGGAAAACTCCCAATGGGATCTTATCTTACCTTATCTTACCTTATCTTATCTTATCTTATCTTATCTTATCTTATGCAAGCTCCATAGACACACACTGGTGTTCAATTCAGTTTTGTGTTTTTTACTGTTGAGAGGTTCCTGTCTGGCTGCTCTGCCATAAAGCTCAGCTTGGTGGAGTGATATAGTGATGGTTCTCCTATCTGCACACAGGATCTTTGAAGTTCAGCCTTTGGGATTTTGGTTCGCTCTCTTAGCAAGGCCTTTCTCCCCCGATTACTTTGTTTGGTGGGATGGCAGCTCTTGGAAGAGTCCTGGTTCCACAATTTAAGAATTATGGAGAGAGATTGTGCTCTTTGGAAATATCAGTGGAGTAAAATTTTGTATGGCCTTCTCCAGATCAGTTCCCCCACACAATCCTGTCTCTGAGCTCTACAGGCAGTTCAGCCTGAAACATTTTTTTATGTAAGCGACCTCAACATAAAAGTAAAATGGTCTGAAGGCTTTCAGAATGCATTGCATATGTCTGAGGATCTTTGTGCAAAGATGTTTGTGAGACACACTGCCACTTAACATTAGAGCCATAGCAGTGAAGATGTGGTGTCTGACTGAATTCTGAGTAAAAAGGATTTTCTAGTTTCAGGAAAGGAAAATTATAAGGCTACACCACACACTTAAAGGCTTTGAGTCAGCATTTTGGGAACGGTCATTTTCTGTGTGTGTGACTTTGCCCCTATGGGCCATAAAGATGGGGTTTGGGAAGTTTGATGTGGAACAGCCTGACCAGGTGAGTGCTGAATTCAACACCTCCAGCACCTTTGACATGAACATATGTTCTTAAAGTTTAGATACATGCAAGGAAGGCAATCTGTTTTAACACTGAATCTCCAATGCATGTTAATGTTCAGTGTACTGGAAGTGATAATTAGGTGTTGGGGGTTATCAAAGCTTTTGGCCATATAGTGTATTTATTGTTTGTTTAGCATCAGTAGGAAGTGCTGGCTCACTACAATTGTACAATACTTCAAAACACTGTTATATTTAATGGTAGAACAATAAAAGTAGATTTCAAGCTTAATAAACCATCTAAACCTTTTTGCTTAAGAACACATCTATAACAGGTATGTTTTTGTTTATATTCCTAATGAGATTTTCCCATTTAAAAACTTTTTCACTCTTCACATTTATAAATTTGAAAGGTGTGTGTGTGTGTTGGTGTGTGTGTGGGTATGTGTGCGTGTGTGTGTTACTATCTTTCTGCAGTCCAAATGCCCTTACAATGATAACATTTTTAAAAAATTGTTGGAAAGTGAGAACATTTTACCTCACAAATATAGTAATGTGACACGCGTGTGTGTGTGTGCGTGTGTGTGTGAGCGTGCGTGCGTGTGCGTGGGGCGCCATCCACCCAATTAATCTATCTATCTAACTCCTATAAATGCTTATTTAGTATTATTGTGGTTCTATGGGGTCTTTTACTTGTGTAAATTTCATAATTTCACTCGTCTTTTAAACCTGTACACAAATTCATATTTATATTATTCATATTTGTCTTATTCCCAATCTTATTTTACACAAGACCTTTTTTTAATTGTGTGATTATTTTTCCACGTTATTGAATAAATACACCTCTTTCATATTAACAAGGGCTCTTGTCATTAATTCACATAGAATTTTAAAGCATAAAATATATACACAGTGCATCCGGAAATTATTCACAGCGCTTCACTTTTTCCACATTTTGTTACGTTACAGCCTTATTCCAAATTGTA
>JAUZSU010031334.1:0-10408 GCA_034780255.1 Parotocinclus maculicauda | reverse complement strand
GGTAATGTAGAACAAGGCACAGAAATCTTTAATGCTCCTGACGGGAGGAATGCGTCACAACACACGGTGCAGCACCCCCTGCTGAGTATGTTGAGTACTCTGCTGAGTTTTCACACAAGATCAACCTACTCGAATTAGGGTTAACCAATGCTAAACCCAGTACACCTATAAAGGGGACAGGAGTGTCAGAACATTACCATTGAGCAATGGAAGAAGGTTATCTGGTGTGGTGAATCTCATTTTCTTTTCCATCTTCTGGATGTTTGGGTACTGTATGGGTATGTTTAGATATATTCTGGTTAGACTAGTCTAGGATAGGATGCCGTAAACCTATTAATTTCCTATTATATCTTATAAAGACCTGATTGCCCCAGAAGTCACTTAATCTGTAATAAAATGCTGTTTTTAAAGTTTTTATTGGTACACAGCTGGCTTTATATATTTTATAATTTTATGTTAGTTCTCCACTTACTTCATTCATTTATTATCTTCTTCTTAATCCACATGGGGTTGCGGGCCAGCCAGTGTCCACCCGCTGGGCACAAGGGCAGGTACAACCCTATTCGTGGCGTCAATAAATCGTAGGGGACACACACACACACACACACAGGGCCACTTTAGAGACACCAATTAACCTAACACACGTGGGAGGAAAACAGAGTACCCAGACTAAACCCATGCAGACACAGGGAGGACATGCAGAGTCCACACAGAAAGGACCCGGGCTGGTCCACAATGGGATTATTAATTTAGCAGTATTATCTTTCCCCTTGTTTTAACTTTGTATTATTGGCCAGGGTTTTATAGCACCTGTGTCTGGAGATCACAGGCTTAACCCATCAAAAACCATGATCGCCAATTGGGGATCGGGTGCTTTAACTTGTCTACTGATGGGATGTAGGCGGACAGAAATAAAGTAAAAAATGTTCAGAAAAAAATTTGGCAGTTAATGGGTGAAGCATGCCTAAAATCAGATGCCGATACGGGCTGGTAGGGGTAAATTTTGCAGTACCAGTAGATAAAGGCACCACCAAGACTTGTTCCAGGACCCTGCAGTGATTGGCCAGCACACCACCAATAGATTTTATCACTATTGAGATACAATATTGTATGATACTATTTGGAGCAATTAACATGACTTTAAATAATGGCTCTGCATTATTGATTATTGATTGAGTCCAGCTTCAGTAAAATTAGTTTTTTCTTTAAGATACTATTTGGACCAAAAACAGACATTGTCAATTTTTTATTAGACATCTCTGCATTTTATTTACGACACATTGCTGTGTTAGAAAAAGGTATACTCTGTCCCCATTTCACTAGATTTTGATGCACTTTTAGATGTGCTCTCTTTTAAGATGGTTGAATAGGTTCGTAGTGTTTGTCATAGACTTACCAAAGTTAGAAAGGTTTGGATATTCCATTGTATTTTAATCATTTTTTACCTGGGACTGCAGTTTGTACTCTATTGGTAAAATGTCCAAGCAGGCAGATAAGGAGTAGCTGTTATTTTGTTTGTTTCATACTGAACCTCCAAGAACTGAAAAGCAAAAGGTTCATCATCATGGAAATGTGCTGTGAGTAGGATCATAATCTGTAGCATATGTGTGTGACTGTTTGGCATTGTGATGCAGAGATTTCTGGATACAAGCACTGAGCTGCATGTATACTACTCACAAAAATGAGGAGCTATTTAAAAATGGAAAAATCTCCAAATTTTTCTGAGCAAATACAGATTTTTAGGAGTCATTAAGATTTTGTTGTAACATCTAAGATTGCTTGGCATGCACACTAGATCAGTGTTATTCTTTTCACCTTTAACATTAATGTGGTGTATATTAGTTTTTACTTAGGCTTTGTAATGATTATTATGGCTGCAAGCAAACCTTTATTTGAGGTTATTTAAGATTTTTAAAGCAAGCAATATATTGTTGGTTTTAATACTTTAAAAAATATTGAGATATGAAAGTACATATTGTGCAGCCCAGTTTATAATCAGTCTCTAACCACATATCTGCCAATATTGTGCATCTGAAGTGTTTCAATAACACTTAACATTTAACACTTACATAATTGTTTGCTGAATGCTTAATGTTAGAAACTGCTGCATTATCTTTAAACAGAAAGTGTAGGTATTCTGTTTTACTAGGTTTTGTTTTAATTGTTCTTTTTAGATTTCCCTGGAAGAAGTGCACGGTATTGAAGCTCTTCGGTCTCTGCATGGTGCTCGTCTTCTGTTCTTTTCTGTGGCTGCAGCTAAGTTGTTCGACTCTAGAAGTCAGCAGTCCTCCCCATCAGCCATGTTCTTTAGACAGGCAGACCTTGTCAGCAGATGACCCCTCATGGGGCCCTCACAAGATGGCTCTTATTATTCCCTTTCGAGAGCGTTTTGAAGAGCTTATTGTTTTTGTGCCATACATGCATGCTTTTCTCAACAAAAAGAAAATACGGCACAAGATTATTGTCATCAACCAGGTGGACCATTTTCGGTAAGAATCTAATTTTGTTTTTTGTAAATATGCCTATTACAACTATTATGATTATGCCAAACATTAATAATCCAGTCTGGCCATGACCATTTTCCAGAGTCAATAGATTTGGAGTACGTTTAAGCTGAATAGTTGACCAATCAAGCAAAGCTTTCTTGCTGTTTTATCTGACAAATGCTATTTTTGTTCTAACATTGTTTGTATTTTTTAGACGTGATCATCTGTGGTATATAACACGTTGATGAAACTATAATTTTTTTATTATTTATTGTTTTATTTGGCACAATGGTAGATATATAGATATGTAGATATATAATTTATATATATACAGACACACACAGCATCTGGCAACCAGAATACGGAGTATAAAATGTGTTGTGGAAATTATACAGAAATATACATGGTTACAATCCACCATTGCCCGGTTTTTATTTTTAACACGAATAAACATTCACACACACATAAAAAACAAAATAAATAAAAACATCTATAAAAGTGATAGTTAAAAAAGGGGAGGAAAAAGGGAGTAAAGAGTCAGTAACTAAATCTAGGTAAATGAAATTAAATTAAAAAAAAAACAGGGGTGGGTGGATAAAAAGGGTAATTCAGTCATCAGGTAGAACCTTAAGTAAAGCAACATATAATAGAAGTGAATTCCATTTACAATAGAATGTGGCCGTGTTACCTTTTATTGTAAATTAGATTTTTTACAATTTTAAAAAGTACATTACGTCACGAAACCAAGAGGAGATTGATGGAGGGGTTGAAGACTTCCATAGCAGAAGAATACGTGGCCTCGCTAATAAAGCTGTTAAGGCTAAAACTTGACATTTAAGTGTTGTCAGACCGGGGATGTCATTTGAAAAAACAAATATAGCCACTATCGGGTTCTTGGGTATATTAATACCTAATATTTTAGACATTGTACTGAAAAATTCAGTCCAAAATCTATTCAGGGAAGGACAAAAGAAGTACATATGGCTCAGGTTATGAAACAGTATCTTTGTTCCTTATTAGCTTTAAAATGAAAGCCAATTTTTTGTCATTCTTCTGTGAGCCTCTTTAAAATATGTTTAAAACCAGAGATTCACACAATAGTTTAAGAGTATAATACTTAAATACACTTCATACATGGAGAGCACCTGCAGATTCCACATAGGCAGTGACTAGGCAGACGCAAGTTGTGTCTTCGGAGTTGTGTGGTGACAGTGCCAACCCCTGCACCACTGTATAGCTTCACTGTGGTTTAATTTTATGGATGATCCAAAAGTAGAAGGAGAGCCCTGTAATGTGGAGAATGCAAATGTTGATACCTTAACGGCAACCTTAAAGCCATCTATGGATTTAACACATCATATAATTCATCAGTTTGAAATGTCAGAAGTTCCTGTTGGCCATTTTCCAGAGTCAGCTGTTTACATTGCAGTGTAATTCAGTGATGGTGAACAGCACATCCACAAACACACAAGGCAATGTTATTTCTAGGACAGATAAATATATTGATTAAAACCCTAAACCAATGTAGAGTATTTGGGAAAGTGTGTAGAGTCACCTCTAGAATTGGTGTCACCTTTGTTAAAAATGGTTATAAAAATGTGTGCTAAATAAACGTAATCTTATACTGAAGATTTGGGAGAAATCAAACTATTAATTGAAGTAAATTTATTCTAAGAAAAATAAAATGTAAAATTTAATTTACTTGAAATACACACACTTTAGTGAAGGTTATTTAAGTATACATTTAAAAAATCTAATTTGCTAATCTTTACTTTGCATTGCAAAGATGCTGTTTTTTTTCTTCTTCCTCTTGTTTCTTTGCTGTGCTACACTGCAAAGACGCAGTACATTGTACTCTAATTGTTTCTTCCCCTGTGGTGCGTCAGCTTTCCACCACAAACGGAGACTAATCTGCAACTGTCCCGCGTCCATTTATGGTCCTTGTGTTGCGACCACATTTCTATCGTACCTAATTGTGGTAACACCTGTTTACCTCATGTTTTACAAATTAAGCACTGCATGGACATGCGTGTGAACAGACATTATGCAGTGCATACCTGTAATGGTATTGTAGACTGCACCTAGAAACGTGGGTTGTGGGTTAAGGTACTGAACTGTTGTCTAAAAAGACAGTGTTCAAGTCCCAGCACTACCAGACCCACAACAACAGACTTATTTCTACTCTGGGGATTTATTATTAATGCTAAAGTACTGCAAATTGTGTAAGTACTATGTCACCTTAAACCCTCCATATCTTGCAGATTCAACCGAGCATCTCTCATTAACGTTGGCCACATGGAGAGTGGAAATGATACAGACTACATAGCCATGCATGACGTTGACTTGCTACCACAAAATGACGCCCTAGACTATGGATTCCCTGGGGAGGGACCTTTCCATGTAGCCTCACCAGATCTACATCCTCTGTACCACTACAAGACATATGTGGGGGGGATTCTTCTGCTTACCAAGAAACACTATGAAATGGTAAGAAATTGGCATATGTATGGCTCACTGTGCTTCTCGACCTGCTAATGCATGTAATGCAGCTTTATTGTAATTTTACTTGCAGTGCAATGGAATGTCTAATCGGTTCTGGGGATGGGGAAGAGAAGATGACGAGTTCTTCAGAAGACTGAGAGCAGCTGACTTGCAGGTATTTTAAAGCACTTATATACTCTTTACACATGGACATAAGAGTACAGAGAACACTTGGACTTTAACAGCAGTTTCACCAGGCACACTTATTTTCACACATTATTTACTGTAAATACAGTGACATTGTGGTATATGCATTTGTAAGGGTTCTGTTGTAATGAATACGTTCCAAGTTTAGGCAGTCAGTTTAATTTACATGTCAGTGTCCATGTTTCAGTCCAAGGAACATTTTGAAATTGACAAAACATTTTTAGACAGATATTATATAAAAATGGATTACATAAAAAAAACATTTCTGACCGGAATTTTACAATATTTAATTTGACATACTTGACTCATATATGATAAAAACAAGACAAACCAGTCAAAGTGGCTACAGAACAGTATGGAATGACAAGGACCCTAGAGTATTTATTTCCGAAAACATCCATAGATACTTGAAATATTTTTTTTAAACATGCAGCTTTTCAAATGTGAAAGTAACTGAACTGTAATAATAAAAAAATGCTTTCAGTTTTAAGCTTTTTTTCTGAAAGAAATGCAACACTGCCTACACTGCAACCATATGTATGTGCAGCAACTGTAATTAAAACTACTGCCCTAACAGAAATGAGTTTTTAGTGCAGAACGAATATAGGACCAGCCCACTAATTGTTTTGAAGAATAGCTTGTTTAGCTTGCCCCTAATTTGATTGTCCATTGCAAGACTGACAATTGACATTGGATTCAACATGGGGAATTGTATTAACCCTGTGTACTACATATCTCTAAGCACAATTGTTGCTGACCAGCTTATCCACCAGTGTCGTAATGTTTCCCATATACACATTTCTTGCAACAACAGTAACAAATGCTGCCTAAGCTGATGCATAGTGAAAGCAGTGATTTGCTGTTAATGCATTTAATTTTCACATAGCTTTTCAGGCCAAAGGGGATAAGCACAGGGTACAAAACGTTCAGGCATATTCACGACCCGTCCTGGAGGAAGAGGGACCAGAAGAGGATAGCTACACAAAAGCAGGTACGGTTAAACAGGCTTACTCATACCTTTACGTTTTTACTACAACATGGTATTAAGACTTCAGTGGAACCCTACTCCTTCGGGGCCAGTGGATGATCATGGGCACTCATGCTTGTGTGTGAAGGTTTTGACCTGGTCGGAACGCACCATTGTGTCTGGAGCACATAGAAATCTGGGTCACTATGGTGGTGGGCTAGCAAAGTACCACAGCACCACTTGAGCACTGAACTTGCCACTGAATTCTTGAAAGCAGGTGTACCAGAAGCAGGCAAAGCAAAGATGTTAGAAACAGACTAAACATACACTAGAACATTATGCTCTAAATATCAGAAATGCCCATAAAATCCTGATCTGTCTTGATTCCACAGGAATTAATCCATCCAATTAAATCCATCAGCCACCCTTGGAGTGCCAACTGTTAACTCTTGTGCACAGTCAGTACCATAAATAACAGTCATGTTTCTAAAGCTAAAAAAATAATTTTTGGCTGTTCAAAAACTTGCATGTAAAAATGGTAAATCACTTATGTCATACTTGAACACATTTATTTTAGTAGTCACTCAGGTTACTCAGGTTAGGGACGTGAGACGGGAACCACCCCGGACAGAACACCAGTCCATAGGGCTTAGGCCACACACATTAGGTAGGATTGTTGGTATATAATGCATTCCTGAATAACACCATTTATTTGTTAAACTGGAAACTGATACATTTGTTCTTTCATTAATCTTCAGGATTGCCATTATTTGGTCCATGTATTTATTGAAATCTTCCTCTGACAGGAGCAGTTTAAGGTGGACCCAGAGGGGGGTTTGTCTAACCTGCGCTACAGGGTAGAGTCACGGCAGGAGTTGACTATCAGTGGTGCACCCTGCACCGTCATCAGCACCTCATTGGAGTGTGACCTTGTCCAGACCCCCTGGTGCCAGTTCAGCTAACGCGCTTCAACATGGCATGCTGATGTCAGATGCTGTTACGATGCAAGTATTGTTGGAGACAGTTTAGCATCAATAATCTGTTATTCCAAGAAAATATTGTAAGAACAGGATTTTTTTTTTTTTTTTGGCTTTTTTCTATTGGACAGTATTACTTTAAACTGTTATGAAGCTGCCTCGGTTATCTTCAGACAGAACTGGACTGTTGGACACAATTCAGGTACTGCACTGATATCACTTCAGTGAGGTTACTATTAATAGGAGCTTTCAATAAAAGAAAATAAGTTTACCTGGTGTAGCATAGCAGTGTCCTTTGTCTGGACATTGTTTCTTTTCATGGTAACATTAATTATTATGTTATTAATTGTACTCTTAACTGAATTGTGTATTCTGAACTTTAAATGGTGTTGAGGACATGACTGAAATGTATGTAATGATTTAAAGGTACTTTTGAGTACATTTGCACACCATATTTATATAAAACAATTTCAACCAGTCTGCAGTTTTAATCAGAATTGTTTCATGTTTAGAAATTTGCTGTTTTCTGTAGTAATTTTGCTTCTGCGGTAAAGTTCCTGCATGACAAGTTCTAAAAGCCTTTAGATAATACTGTATACGGTAAAGAACAAACACATGCCCATACAAGCTTTCTCCACTGTTAACTTGATGCTGATTGGTCTGCATTTATAATGCAATTGGAACGTCTACAGATCTGTTAACTTTTTCACATTTTGTGTTACATTATGCTGAAATTCAAAACACGTTTTTTCCCATCATTCTGCACTCAATACCCCATAATGAGAATTATTGATTTGCAAATGTATTGAAGAAGAAAAATAGAATTTTGCATTGGCATTGAATATGGCAAGATTATTCAGACTTTTCACTCAGTACTTAGTTGAAGAGGCTTTGTGATCGATTACAGCGTCCAGTTTTCTTAAGTATGATGCCACAAGGTTTGCACATTTGGATTCCTCTCATGCTCTCTGTTTTCAATAGGAACTGTTGGTGAACAGTCATTTACAGGTCTCTCCAGAGATGTTCAGTTGGGTTCAAGTTCAGGCTCTGACTGAGCCACTCGGACATTCACAGAGTTGTCTTTAAACCTCCCCTGTGTTGTCTTGGCTGTGTGCTTAGGGTCATTGCCTTGTTTGAAGGTGAACCTTTGTCCCACTCTGACCTCTTGAGTGCTCTGGATCAGGTTTTCATTAAGAATATCTCGGTACTTTGCTTTATTCAGCTTACTCTCAACCCTGAAATGTCTCCCTGTCTCAACCACCAAAAAACACGATGCTGCCACTTCCATGCTTCACTTTAGCGATGGTATTGGACAGGTGTTGAGCAGTGCCTGACATGTATCCAGACATGACAGTTAGAATTGAGGCCCAAACTTTTTTTTTCCTTTTTAATACATTTGAAAACATTTCTAAAATTCTGTTTTCATCTTTCCATTATGGGATATTAAGTGCAGATTGATAATAACGTGTTTATTTATTTGTTTTCTTACTTTAGCATAAAGCGTCAGCATAAAATAAAGTCAAAGGATATTAAGACTTTCCAAATTCATTGTATATATTTAAAAATGGTTTATACATTTAGTAGTAGCCTAAATTTTCCAAAAAAGATTTTCGTCCCTAGACGCCTTGAGGATTGCCACACTTTTACCAGGTTGTCAATATTATGTTTAATTAATGTAACTCATTTATCAGAGCCAAGGAAACAAGTATTGGGCTTTGGTTTTTGAGAGGCAACATGGCTCCTGAGTTGAGTGGTCTCTGAGTCCTCTGGCAAAAGATCTGCCTCCGAATGCTTTGCGACAAGGATGGTAATAAGTCCAGTATCTAAGGATTTACATGAACATGGGATGTATATGTTAATGTATGTGTTCAGAGATCTGATAAGTTTGAAGTGTTGTTTATGATAGGGAGCATGTTGAATTGAATTCAATTCAATTCAAGATGACATCTTTCATAGGGACATCATTGCATTTATGAACAAGACAGCACAAAAGTCAAATCAGACAAAGTTAGGGCTGAAATATGGAAATCCTTACAGGTTTTCTTTGAGGAACATGATAAATTGCAATACATTTCTCACACATTTGTTGACAATCTGGAGACACGGGACTCGACTTGAGACAGTATTCTGGAGAATATTGTCAGGGTATAAATGCTCAGCACTTCAACAACGACCCCATACAGGTATGGTATTGACTGATGTCACATCTAGGGAAGACTTTGCCTTTTGGGTTTCTGGGGATAGGTGTTGGACTGGGTGGAGTTACGGCATGGGAAATTATGGTCAGCAGGAGGCAGTAATGACTTGGTCATTGAAGATTATTATTTAACTAAAGCAACTGTAAATTATAGGTAGTTGTAGTTAAAAGTTGTAGTACAGTTGCAAACCTAATTTTAAACCCACTGGAACACAGTGGATATTTGTATTCACGGATTAATCGTCATACAAGATAGACAAACATTTTAGCAGCAGTAAAATCCGATTTAATAAAGACATTATATAAGATAATTAATTCATTCATTATCTTCTGCTTAATTCACACGGGGCCATGGGCCAGCCGGTAACTCTGGGCATAAGGGCAGGAACAACCCTAGGTGGGGTGCCAATCCATTGTAGGGCAAACACACACACAGTCACACACTAAGAGACACTTTAAAGACAACAGTTAGCCTAACACACATGTCTTTGGACTGTGGGAGGAAACCGGAGTAAACCCACACAGACACGGGGAGGACCGAGACCACTCCACCCTAGGACTGAAACTGGGACCTTCTTGCTGAGGCAGTGGTTCTACCCACCGAGCCACTGTGCTGCCCGTTATGGATAATATTTTCCATTAAAATAAAATATGGTGCATCAGGGCCTCAGGAATGCATCAATACTCTGCTAGCACATAAGTATTTTATGATTGATGTTAATGCATTAATGAAGGCCGTCAAGGTAAATAAGTTGTTTTATGTTACCTTGGGTATTGTGAGCTTATAAGACTTAGCTTGTGCTGTTAGGAAACGCAGAGGGAGGAATTGTTTAATGAGGAAATGTGTAACGCGTGAATCTGATTGGCTGATTGAGACGGTGTGACGCGAATGAAAGTCCAATAGTGACATGCCACACTCTGGTTACTCTGAGCAGCTCCTGCTTGCGCCTTCTTTATCTAGAGTTACGCGGTACAGCTTCTTCTGGGCCTGAGCTACAAGCCCGGGTAGGCCAGTTAGCAAGAAGTCAGCTAGCAGTCATCGCGTAAAATTCCTGCTTTAAAAGCAAGTGCACAGACGATTATTTTACAGCAT
>JAUZSU010031333.1:0-22004 GCA_034780255.1 Parotocinclus maculicauda | reverse complement strand
TGATACAGTCTTACAATCCAAGCAATGGTGGGTTAAGGGCCTTGCTCAAGAACCCAACTGTGGCAGCTTGGCAGAGGCGGGATGTCCTCCCCGTGTTTGGTGTGGACTTGCTCTGTTTGCTTTGATTTCCTTCTACAGTCCAAAGGCAAGCATTAGATTGATTACTATTAATTGGCCTGATCTGAGAGGGTATGGCTAGATTTTATTTTATGTGTCTGTTGTTAAATAGCTATTGATGCTGAAAGTGAATTTAAATAAAGAATAAACAAAAACTAATCATTAGCAACTTATTTGGTATGGGATGGCAAGTATGTGGTAACGTGCTTTTTTACAGAGTTGTCAATTGTGTTTCTTTATTTACAATTATTTCTCTAAAGCTTAATCAGGATGTGTTAGAGAGCATTCTCCAAAGCAAATGTCTAACTTTAAAAATGGTCTAATAAAAGTTTTGTCCCTATTCCTCACTGAAACCTTATAATGTAATAATGTAATTGTTCTGTCTTCGATTGCAGTACATTAAAGTTTTAAAAACAGAAAAAAATTATAGCACAACATGCTTGTTTACAGAATTTCATGTTACCTAAGTATCTCCTGGTCAACAATCCTGGGCAAAACAAGAGGGCCATAGCCAAAATTATGAAATCAAAGTTAATGTTTCTAACATTCGATTAATAGTTAAAACTGTTTTTGAGTTAGTTCTTGTTTTTATGTAGGGTTTAAATCTGGACTTTAAGAGGACAAAACAGGGCAACAATTAATTCCAGCATTAAGAAGTGAGGAGCTAATGGTGGCACAGGGCTCAGGAGTGTGTCGTGTTGTTAGTTATTAGCTTTTCTGACCAGTGATTTGTTGTGAGGAACACTTAAAGATTATTTAGCAGTTTTAGTTTTAGTAAATTTCTTGCCCAAGAGAGCATAGGAAGTGCAACTTATATTCACTAATTCATTACCATTGGTTTGATTTGATGTCCACTGATATTCTAGGCTTGCTGTACACAATCTTAACACACTGCGTGTCTGTAGGGGCTGCAAAGTAAGAGTTCAATCATTTTGCTACCATCTTTAGTAAGTCTTTTTTTTTTCATTTCATATGTTCCTCTTGTTTCCCCTTCCCTCCCTTCCAGCCTCCCTCCACGTTGTCACAGGTGTGGGTAGTGTGATCAATGGAGCTTCTGGTCTGCGTCTGTTGTTAGGTGTGTAAGCAGCACACTGTGCGGCCCCATTTTTATCCATGTCCTCTCTCTAGATGCCCCTCAACATGCACAGACTTTGCTTGATGGTTTTTAGGCTACTTAGGCTTTGTCAGACTTTTAAATATGCTTTTTAATTTTTTTTTAGAAATTGACAAAATTTGAATTTTTTAGTCACACGATGAATCTCTGTCTATTTAAGGTTGAATCAATTTTAAATTGTTTATTGTTCATATTTATTCCATTTGATCTAAACGGCATAATCAGCCTTAGACTGTATAAATGTTGAGGCTGAGATATTGTGTTTTGGGCTGTAAATGGTCACACATTCTGTGACAGCACTTTTAAGTAACCCTTATTTATCAGATTTCCTTATGTACAATCACAGATTTGAACATTTTTGTCAGATGTAGTGCTTTTTACAACGGAACATCATCTATCATCATTTAATTTTATAAGATCAATCCCAAATTGAGCAAGCCTTGAGCAACAGTGGAAAGGAAAAAAAATTCTAAATGTTATTTCGGGACCAAAACTCAAAAGGACCCATACTCCTTGGGCAGCTTAGATGTTATATTGTATGTAAAAATTAACTAAGTTATCAAGTAAGTTCATAGAAATCGTTTAAATAAACTGAACTAAATAAATATGAACAGATATAACATTTTTAAATATAATAATTGTTCGGAGAAGAAAAGGTGAGCTTTATGCTGAGTCCTGTGTCTTGCCAACAGTAAAGCATCCTAAAACCATTCATGTGCTTCTCATGCAGGGCAGTGGGTTCACTGAAAATTTTGCCTATGAACACTGCCATAAATAAAAAATGGTATCAAATCACATCCTCCAATAGCATCTTTTCCCAACGACCCAGGTGCACAATGAACAATGCTTGTTCCAGCATGATGGAGCACCATGTCACAAGGGAAACATGATAACCAAGTGGCTCGGTGAACAAAACATTTACATTTTGGGGCCATGGCCACTAAACTCCCCACATCTCAATTCCATTGAGAACCTGTGGTCAGTCCTCAAAAAGAGGGTGGACAAACAAACACCCAAAAACAAAGATCGACCAAGCACTGATTATTCAAGAATCGGTTGCCATCATTCAAGATTTTACCTAAAAGCAGGCCGAGGCGAAGTCTTAAGGAAAAGGGTCGATACTGTAAATATTAATTTAATTCAATTCAATTTTATTTATATAGCGCTTTTTACGATGGAGCATTGTCTCAAAGCAGCTTTTCAATAACACATCTAAAAAAGGCCAATCCCAAGTTGAGCAAGCCTAGGGCGACAGTGTCAATGAAAAACTCCCTGGAAGTGGTAGGAAGAAACCTCGGGAGGACCAAGACAAATATTATGCCTTTGCTTAACCTGGATGTACTTGCCAATATATGGAATGCTTATAATTGTACTTCATTATACAATATAAACATCTGATAAAAGGTTCTAAAAAAACAGAGCTTTTATATTTGGGACATTCACAAAGATTTTGGCCATGACTGTATATGGGTATAGTAGAATAGCGATTATAAAACCTTTAGCACCATAGACAATAGTGAAGGGATATTTTGAATAGAAGAAAGTAAATTATGCATACTGGCATTATTTAGCCCAGTATACTGAGTCATTTTAGGTTATTGTGCCCTCTGTGGGAAAGGCTTTGTGGCATGGCATCCTCAGTTGACTTTTTTGTTTTGGGTTAATACTGAAATGATGTCATCTTGCAGTTGCTGCTCTGTTGGATTGAGATCTGGGGACTATGGAGGCCATTTGAGTTCATTGAACTCATTGTCATGTTCAAAGAACTATTTTTGATTTGAGCTTTGTCACATGGTGCGTAGAACATTTCTCATATTGGTAAACTTGCGCTCAAATGTAAACGTGCTCTAAGCAAATGTGAGGTAAAATGAAAGGGTGAATGAATGACAAACCAATGGGAGAAGTTTGCGTATGCTCAATTTATGTTCGGATCTGATTGTACATAACTTTGACAAATAAGGGTCATTGTTCACAGACTCCACCTAAAAACACAGTTTGACTTAGTTCTTTAAAAAAATAAACAGGTTAATGATCTGGACAACAGTAAAAGTTTAGTTAACTTTTTTTTCTGTTCCAGTGAATTGTTTTATTTTCACATGGCTGCATGAGTTGCTTTTTCCTTTGGAGCTTCTATGGATTTACTAACCTGGCTTCTCTCTTGGTTTTCATTTTCATTTTTAAGTTGTGATTTTTGCTTATGACTAAGCTTGATTTTTAAAAATATGTATCATATTTATTTTGGCATAATTATTCTTAATTTTAATAATCTTAATTTTGTTAGCAGTTGTGTACTCCCAGTAATAATCCTTGGGAACACATACCTGATATTTGTCCATTTTAGTAGGCACGTCTACCAGGTGTACCACATACACACTTCCATATAACTGCCATGCCAGTATCATTCTTGGGCTGAGAATGGTCCATTACTACCCTACATTTAGTACAAACTGCATATATTTGATAGATTTACCACAAATGGCCAATGATTGGAAGTATAAGGTATGCGTAACTTGTAAATTTGACTGGCAAGTGGGTTTATATCAAATAATTCTAATTTCTTTAGCCACAGTTTTTTTTAATTGACGTTTTATTTCTTTAGGATGGTTAGAACATTCATACACTCCTTTCCTTCCAGATTTCTGTTTTTTTTTTAGATGTGGTAAAGGGCAAAACGGGAAATGACCATGGCACATGAAAAGTTTTCTTAGAATAGTATGAATGCTATGTTACATTCGCTGGTTAATGTGTGTTTTCTCAGAAACTTCAGGTGAGCCTACTTTGAACGCACCGGAGATCCATCCAACCACAGCTGGTTCTGAGGGCAGTGACAAATTTAAGAAGGTAAGTCATTAATCTTCTCCGTTTTCTCCTGGCAGCCACGGTTTTGGTTGCAAATTCTCTTGCTCCAATCTGACGTTACTTCTTAGTTTATGGTACGGTCTCCATACTGTTTCACTGGTGTTTGGTATTAGTATAATGCTCGTTACCTAGCTTCTGGGTAATACAAAGCACTTGCTTAATTTTAAACAAAAAAAAATCCCTTTGATTTTACTGAGACAACCATCTTAGTGAAACCATGCATAAAATGACGTTACAGTAACTAACATTTTTGCACTATTTGCTTTCTGCCTACATTTGTCTGTGTGTATTTTGCATATTATACGAGCTGTGAATGCATTTTTCATTATGTACTCGACTCCCCATTTTTGTTAAATACATACATATAGTTACAGTGCTTTTAACATTTTTGCAATTTCTCCATTTGATCAGTTTAGCAGAATTTAGCCCTGCATTGCCTTCTTTACATTGTTAGGGTATCTGATAGTATTGGACATACCAATGAATGGGTGACAGCCCATAAGTTTATACCTTACAGTAAACCTACAGTTCTGTATAATAGATTAAAAAAACCCCATAAAAAATAGGTTTTGTAGGCTACAGTGTCAAGTATTTAATATAACCTCAATAGCAGCATGCGGCAGCTTCATCAGGTTGCCAAGTTGATGCTTTTACATCTATATAAGCTTGATCAGAAATCCTCTTTTTTTGAAGGCAGCCCATAAATCACCTTTTCAGGGAAGTCACACCAAATACTCCCTACAGCAGTCATTTTCTTCAAAATTTTTTTTTTTTTTGTATTTTTATTTGTATCTGCATAAAATTACTGCATATGGTCATTGCTAAAACATCAAGACTTTGGCCTAAGACTTTGCACAGTACTGTGTATCTGTACCCTATAAAGTAAAAAGGAATAAATTATATAATAAACTTCCAGATAAGCAGATCCTTGAATGAGAATTCTAATTCTTTTTGTCTTTGTATTACATGTGCTAATTGTCATGCCATTTGCTCTTGTTGTAATTTGTCCTTGTGCGCTTCACTGCGATGTGATCTCCTGGTTCACTTTTTTTTTAAAAGCTTGTTCTCATTTGTATGCAATATGTTGGCTCATATTTACCATTCATGATTATTAAGCCCTTTTTGTATAACTACTGAAGGTGTTCTGTTAAGTGGGTGTTCTGTCGAGACTGTTAAACGATTTTCAATGTTGGTTTCCAACACTACTGCTACAGCTTCAGCAAGCTTTGCTTTTCTTCCTGGATAAGGACAATATACTACTATAACTGATTTTTTTTTTCATTTAAAGTAGTATAATTAAAAAAAATGTGTAAGACCTTCTCCTGCCACGAGCAGACACACTTGTTAAGGTTCTACAACTCCTCTGAGGCTGAGTGTACTTCATACAGTGGCAAGCCTATTGTCTGGAAGTTTTCTTACATTCTCCGTACTGCCTTCCTTGCATGTGTCCTGTAACTAATGGAGAAGGTATTGACAATAGCCTAGGTGCAAGCTGTCTTCGCCTCTCTCTCACTCTACCGTCCCTCAGCAGGGGCTGCTCGGCGAACTCATTCTCATTCAGCAGCAGATCCAGCAGCATGAAGAGCAAGCTTGGCGGGCAACAGCCAGTAACGAGACCCGCCCCAACCGGGTCCCGACTCCACCCCCTACCCAGGCCCCGAATTATTCCCGCAAGGTGATATTCCACCTCCCTAGCACGTCCACAGCAGCGCTTCTCAAACCAGTTACCCAGTTTATCAGAAGTTACTTAATTACTTTCTTACCACACGTTCACACTGGTAGCAGTTACCATTACATTGGCCAAATTGCAGTTTGCTCTCTTCGCAACAATGTTTGGCCAAATCTAACCATGGCAAACTCTACATGATCAGAGTCCACTGAGTGCTAAATAAATTTTTTATTTATTAGTTTCTGCAAACCCTAGCATAAATTAGCCACATTTACAATACAAAAAGGAAAACACAAGCTTCTAATCATGTATGAACCCAGTTTGCTTGTCCTCTGCATAAAGTATGGTTGAACAACTGTTGTTTTGGCTGCAGTGTATATACAATTTGTTAAATCCATAAGCTAAATTAATGTTAAATACTCAACACACAAAAATTAGGGGATATTCTATTAGGCATTGTTCAGATACAAAGGTGGACTGTCAGGATAAAAGAAAATCTGTCAACGTATGCCCAACCAATGCACGATCTCACACCATTATTCCTCTGCTGATTAATTATAAAAACACTTTGGTGCCAACAGATTAAATACAGATATGAACCAATAAATGTACGCAATATGCTCTCTAAAGCAGATCATTGGACAAAATGACTTTTGACCAGGCATTACTATACTTTTGTTCGGTGAAAGACAAAAAATGCTTCTTTTTTTTAAAATTACAGACAACACTCAGTCAGATGAAACAGATCCTGGATGAGTGTTTGTGAACCATTTTATAAAGTTATAATTTAGACAAAATATACAGGTAATAGGAGTACTACTTACAATAGGCCAGGTCCTTAGTGAAAATAAATGTTCTTTTGTATATGTGGTTAAATAACTATGCAAAGTTTAAGTTCTGTAATTTCTACTCACGGACCTTCCTGGATAAATACATTGTAAAGTTAACAGTGCCCTCTAGGGGTTCAGCTTTGCAATTCCGAAAAGTACACATTTACTTTCACTACAACAATGCGTTTACAGCTTCTTTCAAATACAGAATTCCGGTTGTTAAAGGGAACATAGACTGATTAGATGGCCATTTAATGGCACAATCCTATATGTATGCTAACACAGTGGTTTCCAAACTTTTTCTACAGTTTCTGCTTTTGTTGATAAGAATATTTTGAGCTTCCTATTCCACACTTCCTGGTTATTTGGTATTTATTGTGAACTTTGTAATTCATATAAAACTGCAACTTATTATTGAATGAAAAAAATAAATAGTGATAAATCACCTTTACAATGGAATCATTGCATCTGACGTGTATTATGTATCTTAAATATTTACTGCTTTCAACGTAGTCTCCTCAAAATTGCTCCTCCTGAAATTACTTTAAAACTTAACTAGCTCTCTAAGAGAAAAATGCTTCTTTCATTTGCCTTGATTTTCCAGCATGCAGTCTGCTAGCTAGTTTACTTAACCCGACAATCCATTACTAGGTCATTACAACTCATATCATAATGAACTATGATGCTTGCATAACAATTTTAGAAATTGTATGGATATTACATTTAAATTATTGCTTCTCCTGCATCGGAACAAAAATCTGCAACGATTTACAGGTAGAAAGGTAGAAAGAGTTTCACTGTGCTCAGCCCTTAGTCTGAAATTAAAGTGACAGTTTGCTCTGCATACTTAATTTTTTAAAATTTATTATTTTTTTTTTCATTTCAGCCTTTCATATAAAATGATTGGCATTTTTCTGCATTGTCAAACCGTGTTGCTACCAGTATGAATGCAGGGTAAATAATAATTCTTGGGACAAATCAAAATTTTTTTTTTTTTTTTTTTTTCCATAAGCCATTAATTCCAATTTCCAAGTATTTATGCTAATTTAGTACTTACACACTTAGTGTCAAGTCAGTATCAAATAACTTACAGTAACACATCATAAAAAAGTCACAACTTATCACAATGTAACCAATCTAAACTAAAAGATGACCTGATTTTAGGCCCGTGTCTGTAACCTTGTGGACACTTTAGTATTGGATCGATGCATCCATGAAATTATTCTTTTAATTATTAATCTTTTATGGGGAATTTGATGTGCTATTTTCCCAAAGTAAATGTAAATGAGTCCAAATGTAACATATCCTTTTCGTTTGAAATTTCTCCTTGTTGAAAGCCCTCAGAATTGTTAAATATAGCATTGGGACAGAAGACTGTTTGTGAGAATGTTCATTGGATCCTTGTGGAGAAGGATTAAGACTGCAGCAGGATAATGACCCAAAACATACTTTAAAGCAATAAATATTTGAAGACCGAAGAAGATAAGAGTGCTGACTGTCATGGACTTTCCTTCACAGTCATATGATTTAAGCTTCCATTGTAAAGACATTGGAAGACGGAGAAAGATACGCATTCAGTAACATGACAAGATGCTCTTTGGAATATTGTGATATCGTGCAGGGATAACATGGATCATCTGATTTTGCGCAAACTTGAAATGTCCATTCCAGATGTTGTCATGTTACATTACAGAGACACATCCCAATTGGGACAACAACACAAATATTTTTAATTCAGAATTGTACATGATTCTGATTATTTATTAAATTTTTATTTATAATATTTTTTTATACTTTTTACTGAAACTGTATGTGGGAATATGATTTGCTATCAAAAGATCATATTAAAAAAAACCACAAAAAAGCCAAATGGGATCTTTTTGATTTCCTAATGGACCCAGACTTTTGACACAACCTGTACGCTTCAAAGATTAATTTGCTTTGCTGATACTGTAAATATCAATGTAGTGTTTTTATTATTTTCTCATGGGAATACTTTTAAAGCACAACATTATAGTAGATAATAGTAGATCTATTCTAAATATTGAATAATAAACCTATATTAATAAACTCTTTAAAACAAGACATCATGTATTTGACCAAAATAAAGGTGTGTGACTGGTATGAGAACCGTGTTTTATAGTGTTGTAACTAGATATGTAGCTTCCAGACCATAAGACTAAGGCATTGATTTTCCTAGCAATTTTAATTAGGTATAATGAAGTATAATTAGTACTATATTAGACTGTACTGGGGCCTTTGAGAATTTAACTTTAAAGACTTCCCTGTTAAGTTCAGCATCAGGAAAGTCTGAACATATCTGTGGTGTCAGATGTCCCACTTTAGAATAGTCTCACCATTTATGTCAGTATATTGTCCGGTCAGATCAACCCAAAAATGTGCACTACATGAAGTTTTTTTTTTCTGCTATATACTTCTGCTGCTATATTAATGAGATTAATCTGTCTAACCAACACTGCAATTTTTAACACTTTCAAGGGATTAAATATCACCAACCATCTGTGTCTTGTACAAGTTTGTGTGCAGTCATATAAGTTTCCCTCCCTCATCCACTGCTGTTTGGTAATTGCCCTGCTGTGTGTTGTTTGTCAAAATGAGAACAATCTCTCTGAATATGTGTTCTTCCTAATGCATCCAATCATCTTCTGTAGTGTTGCTTCCTCTTTGAAAATCTGCCGTGCTTTTTGCAGATCAAGAAGTAATGACTGAAGGGGATTTATGTCGTCTGTCAGCAATGACTTGATTTTGCTTTACTCGGGTGCTAACTGGTGTTTACTGCATGAGGATTGTGTATTCTGGAGTGATTATAACAGAGACCGACAGCAGCAGCCTGCTCACAGAATGGCTATCAAATGTTCTGTAATGCTTGTTCTGTGTGTCTGTAGTCATCAGATAAAGAAAAGGTTGACCAGCTTCAAGAGGAGCTTCTTCACACTCAGGTGTGTTTCTTCCTCAGTGGTATTGGTTTTATTTATCACACCAAGCATTGTCTTGGTTCAAATCATGCATATTTTGATTTGTTTTTTTGTTTATGTAACGTTTCTCGTAGCTGAAATACCAAAGGATGCTAGAGCGTCTGGAGAAGGAAAATAAAGAACTGAGGAAGGTGGTTCTGCAGAAAGATGACAAAGGAATTCATCAGAGGAAAGTCAAGGTCTGTACTGTAAGAAATAATGTTAATTGAATGAATTTATTTCAGACTCCCAGAAAATCCACAATGTAACTCAAAGTATCACTTATTACAAGAAAGGTATGCACAAGAGTATCTCTGAGTGCACAACACGTCAAATCTTGAAGCAGGTAGGCACATCAGGTGACACTCCTGTAAGCAATTGGCGGGCAACTACAATTTGAATGGGTTCACCAAAATTGGACAATAGTAAATTTGGAAACGAGTCTATGGGTGTTATGGTCATAATAAGAAGTAAACAACAGGAAAGTGTGGTTCATGCTGGTAATCGTATGGGAGATATTTTTGTGTGTGTGTGTGTGTGTGTGTGTTTGTGTTTGTGTGTGTGTTTCTTGCTATCATGTTAGTAAGAACATATTATTATATAATGTTAAATATATTCTACAAAGTATTAAGACAGTTCTGAAGGCAAAATGTGGTACTAACAGTTGTGTACCTAATAAAGTGTCAGGAGAGCGTATAATGCACTTCTACATAGACAACAATTATTGTGATTAATGATTAAGATATGATTAATAGTTATGGACATTGCACTGTTAACTGTACTATGATACTTGGTAATAGTCTTGTACTTATTTTAACCATCTTTCTATGTTTGCAGAAATCTCTGATTGACTTGTACTCAGAGGTCCTGGATATTCTTTCAGATTATGACTCCAACTACAATACGCAAGACCACCTGCCAAGAGTCAGTTTTCTCCCAATAGTTGTTTCATGTGCATGTTAAGTCTGCAAGTATTCACAGGTCACTATGTTACTTGGTGTTTTATAAGCTTGTCTTGTCTTAACCTTAGGTGGTAGTAGTGGGGGACCAGAGTGCTGGGAAAACCAGCGTGTTGGAGATGATCGCCCAGGCTCGAATCTTCCCACGAGGCTCAGGAGAGATGATGACCAGGTCTCCTGTTAAGGTGAGAAAAATGAGTTAAACCTAGAATCCATAGCTGTCTTTTGTTGTGAGACAGTCTGATTCTGGTTTTTGGTTTGTGTAAAGTATGAGGTCAGAGATGCTTGCTTGTAGGTGAATCTGCTTGAGGTTTTAGTTCTGGTGGTGCGCATGTGTTTCAAGCATCCTAAGCATTGTGCATAGTTGAAATTTCGTTAAGACATGTTTTTGTCCTGCTTGGAAAAGTTTCCCTACAGAAGGACATGGTTTTTATCCCTAGATGATCAGTCATTAGGATAAGTTATGGGTGGAGACTGGTGTTGACTAGGTTATGACCCTAGTGTTTAAGTGACATGCTAATTCACAATTTTAGTTCTATTTCTTATTCCTTCTATGGTTATTTTATTTTTTATTTACTTTTTCCTGAGATGTGGTGGCCTAGTGGTTAAGGTACTGGACTATGGACCAGATGGCCCAGGGTTTCAATCCCACCTCTGCCAAAATGCCACTGTTAGGTCCTTGAGTGAGTCACTTAACACACAGTTGCTTGGAGACTGTATCAGTTGTAAGTTTTTCTGCCAAATTACATAAATGGAAATGTATTTTACACTCCTCAGTTTTTCTCTTGTAAAACAATTTCATTATATGAAAGCAACTTAAATTCACTTTCGGTACTGGCTTGTTTTTTTTGGTGTATAGGTGACACTAAGTGAAGGACCTCATCATGTTGCCATGTTTAAAGACAGCTCCCGGGAGTTTGATTTGGGAAAAGAAGAGGATGTAAGTTATGTGAAGAATTTGTTGTAACTATGTTTTGTTGTCATTTTTGGTATAACTTTTGCTCTTGTTTGTAGCGCTTCTTTCCTTTATTACGATTAACATTTGCCTTATTTCTATTACTGTTTGTTTTTCCTTTCCTTTTTAAACCATTTATTATTTTTTGTACTGGCCCTGTTTATTTGTGATTAATTGCTTTGTTACTAAGGGGTACTACTTATATAGGACAGGCAATGCAAAATATTGATTTCATTGGGCACTTTCATAAGAAACAGCATGTGTGCACTGTTCTCACGTGTGCCAGGCTTGTGTATAATCCGTGGCATGATCTGCTTTCTGTGTTTATGTGACACAATTAGTTTCACACAGAAATGAACGAGAAAGTGTCCAAAATTGTTTATGACCATCACTAACTCTGTTCACTTTAGGCTAAAATTGCTGTAAATTTTATATAGAATATAGGGAGTAGTAGGTAGGGGACGGCTTTGCCACAGCCCCATCAGTATGGGTATTTATACAAAAGGAGCAAAAATGCGGTTTACAGTAATATAAAAAATAAATAGATATTATTGAACTTTTATGTAGTTTTATCTTTTTTTTAATATGCTGACTGTTTAACCTTTTTATAACTGCTTTTTTATGTGGTTTTCCAAATCAACCATTTCTGCTATTACAGTTTATTGCTTTGCCTTTTTTATCTTCTATACTATACTATCATTTTTAGATTTATTTTCTTTTTCTGCTTTCATGTAGTTTTATTAATTTTCTATTTTTCTTTATTCATTATAATTTTTATATTGTTTTAGATCCTTCACACACTTTTTTTTGTTACCCTGACAACTTTTAAAAAAATCTGCTGCGTAATGGGCTTGTTTTGTAGCTGGCAGCACTCAGGCATGAAATTGAACTGAGGATGAGGAAGAGTGTGAAGGAGGGCCAGACGGTCAGCCCTGAGGTGAGTAAAGTTACATTTAATGATCCTATTATTCATTAAGAAAGTCGATTAAAATATTATTAATCATGTCTTTTATTTATGACAGACTATCTCTTTGAGTGTAAAAGGCCCAGGGATCCAGAGAATGGTTCTGGTGGACTTACCGGGGGTGATCAGTGTAAGCTTCAATTTGAGATATAAAAGCTTTAGGAAAAAGTGCTACTACAGTTGATGGCATTCTGTTAAACTGGTTCATGTGTTTGTTTTAGACTGTGACTGCTGGTATGGCTGCAGACACCAAGGAGACCATCTTTAGCATCAGCAAAGCATATATGCAAAACCCAAACGCTATCATCCTCTGCATTCAGGGTGAGCTTCCAATACTCAATCACACCTGCGATTATCTACAGGACGCATGCACTAGGGTTATCATGGTTTAGATTTTTTAACATTATCTTTGATTTGTTAATTTTTGTTATTTAATTGTTGTTAATTATTACATTATAGCTGATTAGAAATTTAGTTTCATGGGTAATACTGTGTTCAATTTATAATTTTACTTCTGTACTGGATTATGTATCTGATGCACACTGCAACATGCATGCAATTTTTTTCAAACATTGAAGTAGAGATTTTAAAATATTTAGTATTTTTAGTTTGTTTAATATATAATACATGAATTTATGTATGCAGTATTATTAATGCTACTCCTATTTAGTTTTATTTTTTGGCTTTTTTTTTCTCTTTTCCAGATGGGTCAGTGGATGCAGAGCGAAGTATAGTCACTGATTTGGTCAGCCAGATGGACCCTCAAGGCAAAAGGACCATATTTGTTCTGACTAAAGTGGACCTGGCAGAACACAACCTAGCTAGCCCAAGCAGGGTAAGTCATCAGGTCAAGTAGAAATCAGGCACATGTTCAATGCTCACGCACGATTCTTGAAGTATTATGACCTTTCAAAATTTTGTGAAGAAAATGAATTTAAAAGTGCTTTCATTTAGAAGAGCTTAAAATGATTTGAGGCAAGGAACTGTAATTTATTATGATATACTGCCTGAGATTTAGGTAACACAATCATTGCAGATATGTTTTTAATATTAACCATTTTATGATATTAATATATGTGTATGTAATTAAATATATTTTATTTGACAATTTTTATTTAGTGTTGCATATTTGGTTAAATGCTTGCATGCCACAGTGACTATTTGCTAATCCACTAGGAGACCCTGCTAAACTGTTTGATAAAACTAAATATATAAAAACTGTTTGTAATGTACTAAGCTGCTTTTTTTCTAAATTTACACAGATAGACCTAAAACACACAGGATGTCCTGTTTATACAATATAATATAATATATATTATGGAATTATTATGGAGCCTTTGTGGAAAAGGTTACAATCATCTAGAACTAAACTATTCATTGAAGTTTCTGCAATACATAAATGTTGCTTTATATGCTTCTTCCACTAGATGGCGCTATTTCATGACTTTTTATAAAAGCCGCTTTACTTTCCTTTGTAAAAGAACATACTAGATATACTGCAGATATAAGTGAACAACATAAGCGAATATATAAACTTAGATTCTGTGTTGACCTAACAAATAGCTGTCTTTTTGTACGACCATGTAACAGATTTTGTGGAATTAGGCCAGCATTAGATTAAATGTACCGTTGTTTTCGCAATTGTGTAGTAACCATACACAATAAACCAGAGAATACATAAAAAAACATTTGTATGCTAAAATCTTAAGCCCATAACAAAAAAAAATAAATAAAAAAATAAATAAACCTTATATATTCTACATTGGCAAGTATTTAGTCTGAATTCCACTAACTCTTGAGCAACAGCAGCTTTTGGAAGTCTAAAGTCTGAATAAACTTGTTCAGGAAGGGTCTTTTTGGAAAGGGAACACAGTGAAGTGAAAAGATATGAAGACAGAAGATTGAAAGATTGGAGTACTGAATTAAAATTTTAAACTTCCCCTAATTTTTGTTAGCAGAGTAGTAGTAATGATAATTAGCATTGTAATATATATGTGCTTATTCTGTAATAATTAGCACATTTAAATAGCAACAATGGAGTATAACAGCATGTAGAACAGTGGAATAAATCACATTTGTTTGTATTCATGACTTTCACCTTTTGTGTTTGTAGATCCAGCAAATAATTGAGGGCAAGCTGTTTCCTATGAAAGCCCTGGGTTACTTTGCTGTAGTGACCGGAAAAGGTAACTCACTCAAGCTTAATGGTGTCATTTCTAGGGGGTGGAGTGGTATCAGTGTGATCATTGTCTGTTTCAAATATCTAGGCAGCAGTAGTGAAAGCATCGATTCTATCAAGGATTATGAAGAAGATTTCTTTCGCAAGTCCAGATTGCTAAAGTAAGCATGAATTATTATGTAACAAAGCTATATTTTTACTGATTGTCTTATGGTTGTTGTGATTATGTGCTTTTATCCTGTTTAGACAGGGCATGTTAAAGGCTCACCAGGTGACCACCAAGAACTTGAGTCTTGCCGTGTCTGACTGCTTCTGGAAAATGGTGCGGGAGTCAGTGGAGCAACAGGCAGATGCTTTCAAAGGTAAAGGAAACAGATTTGCTGCTTGGCTAGCTTATGTGCAGCTGCATAAAGTCATATTTTACAAGAACATTTTAGGAGTGTTTTCAGGGACAGAGCCTTTTTGCATGCTGTCTGGATGAGTATATGGGTTGGTGGACAGGTAGAAGGGCATTTAGAATGGTAGATAAATAATTTTTGCAGATTTCGAATTTATGAATACCTAGGTAGATATAGAGTTGGATAAGTAGATGGATAGACAAGCTAGATTATTAGTAGATGGATTAGTAGGTAGAAATGTATATGGAGAGATTGGCTTTAACTTTGTCATTGTGCTGAGTATGCATACAAAGCAAATAAAATGCAATATAGTAGGTAGAGATATGGGTACATAAATACTTTGGTACTGTGCAAAAGTCTTAGGCCATCAATTGATTAGAAATAACTTTGTTTTTATAATGGTATGGTGGCCATTATATAATTATTTCTTGGTCATTTTATTAGGTAAAACTAGTAAATAGTGGCAAGTAAAGTGTTGTCTTCCCTCTGGCACCTTCAGAATGCCAAGTTGACCCTTCTACAGTCTTACATTGTTCCTCGTGTTCGACCTCATATTAGCTTTTGTGTACATTTGATCTGTTCCTCTGAATAAAGTTAGTCAGAAATGTGTGTGTTATGCTTTTCCTCCAAAAAGAAGCCTTAAGGAAAGAAATGCATAAAACGGCAAACAATAGAATCCAATAAAGCCATTTTGGTTGCTGTTTTGAGGCCTGCAGTGCAAATGACTTGAAACCAATATTTCAAGTTATTATCCAGAACAAAGTATAGAATGCAAAACAAACTAGGAGCTTGTAATTTATATATAAAGTAAAATAAGGTGTAATAAAGACAGTATCTAGTAATTATTGATGTGCAAAATGTCCTGTACAATCACCCCAAATTAACAATTTAACTGTAAAACTGACTTCTGTCGGAATTCACTTTGATTCCAGTTGAATTTTGCATTGAACACTTAAACCAGTTTCACATATCAGGACATTTACCCACCAATTAGCCAGCATCTCTTATTTAATGGCATAGTGCTAGATTTATTACCTGATGTGGGATGCACCCAAGCCTTTGTGTTGGAGATCGATTGGAGCCGTTGTGCCAGGGGCCAGCCCGATAACCAGAGCAATTAGCGTCATCTCCATTGTGCAGCGGAGACAGTTTAGCCTGTGTGTTCTGGGGCTGCAGGTCCCGGAGGGGCCAATGGGATGCTGATATAGAGCACGTTCAACTCCAGGTGCATTGATCATGGTCATGGTGCTACATCTGGATGCCCTCGGGAGAGAGACTTTATAGAGCGAGTGCTTAGGGGTCAAGTCGCTGTTTTAAGGAAGTTTTAGTTACACTTAGTACCAGTTGGATGCCTCCTTCTATCTGAAATGTGGTCTTAACCTGTGGTCAGATTAAGATATATTTTTTAGATTAAAATTAATTCATGCCTGTTATTCCTTTGTTTGTCCCCCCATACGTGTGTATTCTCTATAACCTGTAACTATATCCTATAACTGATTCACCTTCACTCGTTGAGTCCCTGTTTAATTTGGCTGATCTTCTATGTTGGCTTTGATACTGTCTACCAATGCTTTTTTTTATCCTCAGTCAAACAAAAGCATCAGGTCCATCATACTATCCTCTTAAGCGTTATGGCTTTTTTCTTACAAAGGTTTGCAACAGTGCATTGTCCATTGTCTATGATTATTGTGAGTTGCCATAAATTAAACAAAAAAGGTTTGGGGGGTTGGATGGATGTTAGTTCTCCAGTCATGTTTTCAGCGCTATCTTTGATGTATACCTATCATTTTCATTCAGTTTTTTTCTGTAAAAAATGCCCTTTATATTTAGTAACCTTAAAAGACTCTGTGACTGGTAATGTTCGGTTAATGTTCATTTTGGTCAACATCCTGTTTTACATCTCATAATGCTGTCTTTAAACCAGGCTTCTGTACCTTTGACTTTTTTTTAGCTTAAAAAGCAACATCACATGACCCTAGGGCAGTGGTGCTTAAGTATTCTTACTAGACTGGAAGATTTCATTTTATGTTTAATATGTAATAAATGTAATCTTACTAAATGTGTCCTCTCTTAATAATTACATCACTGTATGACAGAGCGCTAAGAGTTACTGTATGTATGCTGTCTACTGCAGTAATTTCTTATTTTAATGTTGCAGCATCTCGCTTTAACCTGGAGACTGAGTGGAAGAACAACTACCCACGGTTACGAGAACTAGACAGGGTAAGGAGACAGATATAACTGATGCACATTAATTAGTGTCTATCACTTCTACACGTGTTGCCTGACAACGGCTGGAAGGCACCACCGGGACTCAAACTCGCAGTGGAGAGTATCAAATAGCAGCACCACTTAAATGCCCCTAAGTCACTATAATCTAATGCAGTGTTTTATGACTACAACAATATATTATTATATTTTTATATTTTTTTTAAATTCTAATCGAGTTATCCTTGTGTTTTTATGATTATTTGTTATAATGTTTCATTTATTTGTCTGATTTTTTAACTCTTATTTTTTTTTCTATAATTTTTTTTCTGTTAGTATTTAGTTTGATGCTCTCCATGTGTCCGTGTGGGTTTCCTTCAGGGACTCTAGTTTCCTCCCGCATCCCAAAATAAGCCAGTATGCGAATTGCCTCCTTTGAATTGCCCCTAGGTTTGAACGAGTCAGTGAGTAATCCCCTGTGACGGACTGGTGCTCTGCCCAGGGTATGTTCCAGGAATTGGCTCCAGATCCACTGCAACCTTGACCAGGATAAAGCAGTTACTGTAGATGAATAAATTGAGGGTTTTTTTTGTCCGCTCTTCCCCCATAGTTTTTTCTTTCTTTAAGTGATGTTTGCTGCTTATCAGATGAATAATTACTGATACATGTGATACATGTACTAAAAATAAGGCTGTATGACTTAAAATGTGTAATATATGTTATTGTAATTACAATAATATTTTGTATTATGACCATATACAGTACTGTGCAAAAGTCTTAGGACACTATTTGTTGTTTTAGGAATTGTGTATTCATCACAAACATTTCAAATTTGTCCATGATGCCTTTTTACGCTAATCTTCATTCCTGTCTTTGTGAGCGTCATCATATGTTAACCTTTTCACCCTGTTCCTCTTCTGAAAAAGTGGTTTCTTGGCTGCTACCATTCCAAAAAAAACATTCTGACTAGCATCCCAATGAAGATACTAGATGCTGATACTGCAATGAGGAGATTACACTTAGTACACTAAGTACTTGCCATTGTAGCCTATTGAACGTAGTCTAATAAATAGACTAAGAAATAATTATATACAGTCGATTTCGTGAAGAAACTCTACGTCTCTGGCATCACTACCCAAAAACTCCCAAATTTCTCCCCAGCCCTCTTCTGCCACCTACAGGTCTTAACCTAACATTTCCATTTACTACAAAAAAAACCACAAGTCGCCACTTATCCACAGCAAAAGCGCGTCAAATCACACTGGATAAGTTCTTTAAACGTTGACTGGAATTTAGTAAGAACATGTTTTTTACAGTATTATGCTTCGCATGCTGAGTACCTATACATTGTGTTGTAAAAGCTTGTTTGCAAATTAATTTTTTGATGAATAAAGTTCGTAAGCAACAGTAGTTCTTGTTTGTACGTTCGCTATACGTGTAAATCACACAATAAAGGTTTCATGAACATTTAATGTGTGGGTGTATGTGTGTCACCCGCTCACAGAAAATAGGCAGTAAAAATAATTTTTCAAAGCATATTTCAAAAATGATCTTAATGAACTTATTTTTATGAGCAGTAAATTTTCATATAGAGACATTAAATAGAATACAGCTTTATGCTGGAAGTTTCCACAGCTAACTGGAAATAAACTAATACTAAAACCTGCTGGGTCCTGCTAGGGTCAGTTCAGGTGGATATGGGTACATGGGTTCTTGTCGCATTACACACAACACAGCAACAAAGAGTTAAAGCAATCAGGCTTCTATCAAATCTTAGATAGACCAAACATTTATGATGGGTGAGTGTGAGAGAGAGAGAGAAATCTGAACTTACCCCAATGGGCTGGAAGATGAGGCCATCCACTTCATGACTGACCTGAGAGGTAAAACTGCCACCAAGGAGCTGTAAAACAGAAAGATCAGAAAGGTTAGTGATCTTCAACAGAGAGAGAACAAAGAAAGAGGGAGAAGGAAAATAGACGACAGAGATCCAGATGGAGGAAGAGAGCCACCTGAACAGACGTTCTAAAAGGGTGGTGTTTATAGTTTATCATAACAGCAGAAGTTTATGGGAAAAGCATCATACAAGTTTTGCAATCATGTGAGACGACTGATGTACCTCTTTAAGGTACGAGATGTTTTGATCCATATTCACACTGCAATCTGTTCAAATTATGAGCTCAAATTCTGCATCGATAAAATGTACTGATATATGTAACTGTATTTTGCCTCTACCTACACCTTCCATTTTGTTCCTTTCAGTGATTCCTATCACTGTATAAACTTAAATCTTCCCTCCATCTTTATAGATTGACATGTCAGCCGGAGAATGTCATGAAAAAAACTTGGTTTGTTAGAGATTCGCAGCCCCACCCACTCCAGGCAGGATTATGATGGTATCAGATATGATGGAATGAAGATGGGTTTGTGAAGTTTAATGACCATCCGATCAACGTCTATTCACTTTACCAAGTGAGGTCAATAATATAAAATAATTATACTAAAAAAACGGAAATAAATAACTCATTTTTAACCTTTTTAAAATCAGCACGATCCCCTCAACAGCCAATCAATGGTGCGGATCCACAAGCAGAGGTGGGAGTTTAAGAGCGGAATTCCATTACGTCTCATTACTGTGTTTATGTAATTATCTTACCGGTCCTGTGTTTGCTTGATCATTAGCTCAGTTAAGACTGGACACTGTTGTAACTCGATTGATGTGTTTAGAGACTTTTTGTATCAGTTATTATTGTTTTTGTGTTCGACTTTCCCCTATTTGTACCAAGCTGAAAATTGTTTTCGTAAGTGTATTTGCCTGTTCTATTGTAACTACTATTGCTTGATCACCAAACACACACGCGCACACACACACACACACACACACACACACACACACAGTATGTGCTCTCTAATCTATAACTATAGATTACTTTTTCTTCATTATGACTTCATTATCCATGTCATTCCTTAAACTTTCTATCAATGCAATTTGGGCTTCTGCCAAACAAAAGTATGAGTTTAAATCACTCTAAAAAATATGTACATTACAGTATAAAAAAAAGACTATGAGGACTATAGGAACGTCCGGTCAATGTCCATTTTGGTCCGTTTCACAAAACGTAATGTGGTCGATAAACGTCATAGAGCTGCGTATAAATATAGGAAATAATATTGTATAGAAGTCTCTCATTATCTGTATATTCAGAATAACTGAGGTTAAAACATTAAACATGTAATGTTTTCTTATTAGTAGAGATCTGAAGCGTAGGCTGTGTAAGACCTCGCCATAAAAGTGCAGCTATTGACCCGAGTCATTCTGTACCTGGACGCACTCGCACATTCTACTCACAAGAGAGTGGAGTGTTCAGAGAAGCAGAGAAGCCTCGAACCGACAGAATGTTCTGGATGATTTCTTAAGATCAAACAGAATGTTCTGGATGCTTAAAGAAGACAGTTGCTTTTTTTTTTGCCACACGCCAAAGAAACCCGAAGCAGCGAGAGCTCTGTTTATCAAGGTTGCCGACTCGAAGGGACAGAAGTTTGTGTGCTTCTGAAGAACCTCGGGCTTTACAATGGTGTAAACCTTGCAACAAAAAGGCAGGCTGAACCAAGAATGCTAGAAACAGGCTGAATAGCTGAGCAGGACTTTATAGTTTAGTCTTCTGCTAAAGTTTGGGTACCCCTGGATAACCTGGGGACTGATTTGATATGTACTGCTTACAAAATTCATAAAGTAACCCCACATTTTTGTGAGCTGTGTAATCCTGTTACACTCCAGGACTTCTTGGTCAAGGATACAGATGGGTCCGGGGACTGAGACAGTGGTTCTCAATCTCTTATCTTGCATTGCCCCGCTTTTTATTTTAAGATAAAATAAATCTTTCCCTTACTCTGAAACACAGACACAAACAGACGCGTTCTGCTTCCAAACTGCACTGGAATTTAGTCTAAAGGCAACATTTCATAGTAAATTGCAACTTACTATTGAACAAAAGAAGATAACATGGCAATTTATTACATCATTATGTTGGATCTAGAATTCTATGTAGAAGTACGATAAAAGTACCATGCTTTTCGCAACGAAGGTGGGTTTGGTTGGTGTGTGTTTGTGTGGGGTGTCCTAAACGATACACTCTGCTCACAATACGATTCAATTTGCGATTCTGAGTTCGTGATTCACTTTTCCTATCGATTTCACATTCACTAGAAAAAGTCTTGCTGTTCATTTCTGAATTGCAAACAACGCAAAACGATGCGCACTTGCTAGTAGAGGACGTTTGAATATAAAAAATACTTAAAGACCCCTCAAAAATGAAAAGAAATTACCCGTTGAAAAGTGTAAACAAAATGCTCTATTGTATTTTCACCATTTGAAACATTCTTCCATTATTTATATTTTCAGGAGCTCATCATCCTCAAATAATAGGATACATGACAAGACGGATTGCTTCCGATATTAATCTGATATTCATTAAACTACCTGCCAAATCATGCGAAGAGTTAAAATCAGCAGCACCAAGTGAACGTACATTAATATGAAACCACAGGAGTTGTATTGTGATTCCTAGACCACATTTCAATGCAGCACACAGTAGCATATTCATTATGACTGTATTTGATCTCTGGATTAATACACTTCTCTTTTCCTAATTGAATTGAATTGTTGGTTTAATTGTTTTTTATTTTTTCCCTTCAGCCTTATTATGTGTGTTGCTGTAGCAACACATATATTGTTATCCGATTTTTTATTATTCCACCAATTTTCGGTCAGTATCTC
>JAUZSU010031322.1:0-10408 GCA_034780255.1 Parotocinclus maculicauda | reverse complement strand
ATCTCCACATCATTGCATTCAGTTTTTATTCACAATTTGTTTAGTGTCCCAACTTTTTTGGAATCCGCTTTGTAATTTAGAACTCATTGCTCCATGAATAGCTTTTTTATTGCAGTCCTCTCACACAATTGTTGTTTATTTACTGTTCTTCTGATAGTAAACACATGGACAGCAATGTTAGCAAACCTGAGAGAGGTCTGAGTTACCCTGAGTTAATTTGTGACTTTGTGGACTATTAAACACCTTGCTGTTTGAGTGATCTTCGTGATCTACACTCCTGGGGAGAGTAGTAGTGGTCTTGAATTAAATCAATTTGTACACAATTTGTCTGACTGGGGCTTGATGGAGTGCAAACTCTATAGAGATTTGTGAACTTTCCAGTCTGATGAGCATTAACAATTTCTTTTCTAAGGTCCTCAGATTGTCCTTTGATTATGCCATGATACACTTCTATAAATGAATTACTTTCACAAACAAGTGCAGCAATAGTATAATGGAATTTTATACATGAAAATACTGTACGTCAGTTTCAATATTTAAAATTCTCACATATCAGTGAACTATATTTAACAAGTAATGCAGTATTTATGTAAGGTTTTCTTAATTACTCTTACTAAAGTAATTTTTAAAGACTTTTGATGAGCACTTTGATTTTAATTTTACAATGTAATTTACAAAGTAAAATTGTTTGCTGCTCAACACATCACTCCTAAGCATAATCTCAATTCAAACACAAGCAGCATAAACAGAGCCAGTGCCAGGTTGTTTTGTTCAGGATTTGGTAACACTCAGTTGGGTTTAATAGAGCTTAACCTTCTGCTTTTTTCATTTGTTCAGATGCCAGTTTAAATGTCATTGGTATAATTCAGTGATGAGAGTTTTCCTGCCTTGCTATTTCAAATGAAGTTATTAAGGCTTAGCAATCTGCCTTCTTGCTCCTATTTCAGTACCTCCACCGACACTGACATTAATATTGGATTTAAACAGAGACTGTCGTGCATGTTCTAATAACTGCACTCCAAAGCCTGGATCCCCAGTACAACCATGATACCAGGAATACCAGTGCACCCCATGACATTTACACTATTTCTCATCAACTTGTGTAGGTCTATAGATGAGCAGCCTGCTGGATATATATATATATATATATATATATATATATATATATACATACATCCGGCAACTCTGGGCACAAGATTCACACATACTCATTCACACACTAATGACCACTTCAGAGACAATTAACCTAACATGCATGTCTTTGGACTGTGGGAGGAAGCCAGAGCACCCAGAGTAAACCCACACAGACATGGGGAGGACATGCAAACTTCAATCCATTTCATATTACATGCTCACAAAAAATAGGGGATATTTTAATATTTAAATATCCCCTAATTAAATATTCCCTAATTTTTGTTAGCCGTATGTTTTCTATCACTAGTCTTTAGTCTTCACCTCAAAGGTAATTGAAAACAGGACTTATGCGTCACCTTATTGCTGTATGACAGTTTACTATAAGATATCCGTTTCATGAATACTGAAGTATCATGGTATCACAGTGTTTATATCTACAAACATGCCAGTTACCTAGAATTGCATTGGATTTTGTTATGGAGGTTGGCATCTATGAGGTTTAAAAAACCGGAATGGTTACACTGATAAATTTACAACGAAAATAAATTAAGTCACTTGTTCATATTAGCTAATTTTCTTCTTATAAAAACTAGCAAAAGACAGTGGTTGGGAGTGTTGTGAGTCCAAATTCTTACTGTGCCAAGCTTGAGCAAGGCTACATTTGCAGCAAAATAATCAAACTTCATCTTAATGGCTTAAAATCAATAAGCATTGAACTCTTTAAACAAAACGTACACATTTTTGCTGCACAACATCGAAGTAAGGAAGAAAACATGCAGCAGTTCTGGAATATAATATAAAAATGAACGGCCCCTTGATTTATATTATTATTACGTTTATTATAGTTATTTGTTTGGGTAGATTCTAGCCCTTTCATGCATTATGTACATTACAGTGGACAGATATTCAAACATAATTTTCAACAACATGATTTGCAATACTTGCTACAAACCAACATATGGGCATCCCCTAAACCTTTACTATGTTAATGTATAATCATTGTTCTATTAACATTTGTTAATCCTGAAAAATTGGGTCCTAAATAAAAAATGGTGATTGGCAGTGGGCATGGCCACCTGACCTCTGGAATGTCTGTTAAATCCTTTTAGTCTGCAAGAAACGTACAAGCGAAAAAATTAAATAAAATTAAATAAGTTGTAGAGATTACTTCTAATGGTGTCAGTAGATCTGTAACTGGCTTAATGGTGCCATTACATTTAAAATAGAATGGTGGATCAAAATTAAAATTAAACAAATTCAACCAAAATGTTATTAAAAATTACAAATTGTACAAGTTGACTGTTGTTTTAAAATTAAGCTGAACAGTGATCAATTACTCATGTGTTATCTGAGACTAAGATGTTTTAACAACTGTTTTAAATTAAACACCAATATGCACTATTGAAGAGCATTTTAAACATTAGTGCATGACGTCGACTACAGTGTACAGTTACGTATCTTTGCCAAAATAATAAATATTGAAAAAAGCAATTGGACATGTTTAAGTCTTGTCTTGGGGTAAAACAATAATTGAAACAAATACACCGCCATTATTTAATAACTCATGCATGAAAGGGTTAAATTGTGTAATATTTACCCATTCATCATTGTAGAAAATGGATCCTTCTTGCCAATCTTTCATACAGGCTAGCTTTGTATAAAGCTTGCGAGATTGTTGTGACATGCACAAAGCAAACAATCACAGCCATAAAGACTTGTGCTACCCTTCTTCTGGAATCACTGCTTGTAGAGCATGAGTTGCCACCTTGTGTATATGAATATATATATATATATATATATATATATATATATATATAAAATACCAAATACATTTAATATGTCAACATTCGTGCTGTATAAAACATACAACAAATCCTAGATCATATTGTAATTAGCCAGAAAATTTTAATCACTTGATGTTGTGGAAAAAAAAATGAATGGAACAACAACAAAATCAGAATTTGTTTAATTCAATAATTTTTTTGCTTTTATACAGGACCTGATGGTGACCTGAATTTTTTTGAAGCACAGAATTCACTAACAAAAAACAATGTTCATCAAGATGGTTAAAATCTGTAAATAGTGGCTGAGAGATTGTCTTTGCATGATGGAGCATTGACATGGCCCATTTTCTTTACTCCCACAATACATTTTCAATCAGACCTAATACTGAATGTTTGCTCTCCACGTTATAGAGTTAATATGCCTTTCCTGAAACAAAGCTTTAACACTCTTTGCTCTGTGTCAAGATGAATCCTGAAATATGACTTAATCATCACCAAACGTATTTTCTATCGAGTGAGAACTTCAGCAAGATTATAAATGTGCACCTACACATTGACACATTGCCATTTACCCTTGTTTTTTACTTGACATGGAACCCCATAACATAAACAAATGAGAAAATTTGATGGTTTTCTTCTGGCAGTCATATTCATGTGTTTCATTAGAGCAGGACCAGACAAGCTCCCTCTTCATCTCCTTGGCTCATGCAGGTTTGTGATTCATTTCTGAGTATCACTTTCATCCAATCATCCCCACTCTATGATTGCTTTCCTTTAGCCACTCTAGCCTTGTTTTGGACCTATGTATTAGCGCTGGCTTTTTTTTTTAAATATGCAAATCCAATTTAATTGAGTAGATTCCTTAAAGTTAATTCATTCTAACTCACTACCTATTTATTTCTCATTTATTTGTTGAGCATTGTTCAACTTCAAAGCATATTGATTTATTTAGTTTCCTATAGTGGCATGTTGACATCCTACTTGGTCTGTGCATAGTATAATATTGACATATTATAACTTTCTCATTTTGTTTATGTTTGCACCAAATTGTAAACACAGCTGACTCAGAAGAACCAACATCCCTCCTTTATTGAAGGAGTTTTATAATTCTTACAGTTGACAACTGTCTTCTTGAGCCCCTGTTTTCTATCCAGTAGGCAAATCCAACAGCTTGTTATGATGTGTGTTATGATTGCATTTTTTAACTAATTCTGATTAGGAACACGTATGTCAATAATTCCAATTGTCATATTTTTTGTAGTAGTTTCATGAACTTTTTTGTTTAAACTTTTTCTGATTTGGGGTTGTACTGGGGTTGTCAGCCAAATAAAGGAAAAAGGGGTAGGTATTTAGAAAGCAAGATAAAATTCAGTAATTTGAAATGATGTAGAATTATAGTCTCACAGAATTACAGTGATAATATAGACCAGGAGTGTTATGGGTGGCAAAGCGTCATTTGGCTAGCTACTGTGGAGACCTGGGTTTATGTTACAATGGTGCCCACAGCCTGTGTCAAGTAACACACGGGCATTTGTTGTATCTGACTCAGAAGCCCTGTGCTGGACTGGCATCATGTTCAGATTGTCTTTCCGCCTATGCCCAATGAATTCCAGTATAGGCTTCAGACTCCCAGTGACCTTAATCAGAATAAATGGGGATAAAACAGGGGAACAAAATGCTGCCATAGAAGTTGTATGACATTATTGAATCAAGCAGGTATGACACCACTAGTAGAGTCAAGTCTAATAAGGTTTCTGAATTAACTGCCGGGCTGGTCTTATGTAACACAATGTTAACAAATCTCTGTGTACTATACACTGATAAAACACAATTGTTGAGACTAGTGTTCTAGCTGATTTGGTGTAACCTTGAATTGAACTAACCTCTGATTAAATGCGTTATTGTCCTTTTGTAGTTTAACATGCCTTACACGATGGACTGAGACAACAATGAAGGGCAGCCCATCGATTTTGCTCCCAACATCACAGGTGCAATCACATGTCTACAGATCTACAGGGGAAATGGCGAGAATACGGAATTAGCTGTTTCTATCCCTTGCCTCTTTCTTAACACACTTCAGTTCCCCCCCAAGCCCAGGCAGTGAGACCGAGGGATATATTTAAACGAGATCCAAATTAGAGGTGATTTAAGATGACATTTTCATTCCATGGCTTATTTACGATTATTGTAATCACATTTTGCAAAGGTGCAAAATGTATCTGTGTGTTTAAGAGTGCACCTGCAGGCAGTTTTCCTGTTCTCATGACATTATGTATTCTTTCAAATGTTCTTACATTTTGTCTGCATTTGTGTTACAGCTAACCATATGGTGGCAAAAGGAACATATAACATATACACATTTTTTATTTATTTTCAGCATGTGAACAAGCTGAAACGTCATAATATCTTATATGAAGGGCTGTACTGTTTTTATGAACTATTTTATTTTATTTATTTATTTTTTGAATGTGTTCCAGGTATAAAATGCAGGAATGGATGTTACTAACAAAAATGTTAAATATACTGTCTAAAATATTTAAATTTTGATATTTTGCAATGAATTGAAAGTAAAAATAAATGTTTTTTGTATTTATATTTTCCATACTGTCTCAACCTTTTCTGTGGTTTTACTAGATTATGTTAGCTATCTAAAGTGAAAAGCTGTACGTTTTTAGAAAGCAAGATGATGAATTAGAGTAATTAGAAATGATGTAAAATTGCATTCTTAAAGAATTACTTTAGTATTGTGTTCCTTTTGAGAATCAAATCTGTCAAAACTGACTACTTATTATTTTTTCAGATTCCACAATGTGACTAATATGTAATTAGATCCACTTAACTTTAAACCAATTTAGTAAATTAAGGATTACTTCTAAAGGGACCATCACGGTTTCAGTTATGGCAGCACTGCCAACATATTTTCTTTCCCAGTCCTTTTTAAGATGTGCACTTTAATGCTGCCCTGTGGTCAAATGCAAAGAACTCAGTGATGATGCAGTCATTGAGCGGTATGACCTTACCAGGGTGAAAATAATGACCCTTCTTATTGTGGTGGACATGGAATTTGAGAAAGCCATCCATAATAAATACATGCTAATGTCTACTGTGCAGATTGCAGCACTCAAATATTTAGCCACGAGTGGATTTAAGTAAACGATTAGAGATGGCAAGGGGCAGGCTGGCAAAAAAAGCAGCTTGGGATATTCCTCTTACATGGTCACAATTTGAAATAATGATGTGAAAAAAAACTTGAAAAATATTAATAATAAATATATAAATAAATAATGTTGTGAGTTCAACCAGACAAAGTCAACAAAACACTGTCCTTAAGATACATAGGTATCTAGGGGACCTCCAGTTTGTCAACAAAATACTTAAGAAAACGTTTTTTTTTTTCCAATTTTCAAAAAATTGATAAAAAAAATCTCAGTGCGCTGTTCTGCTTTAATTCTGCTATCACAGAAGTGTAGATGATCTTTGCTAAGAATACTGACAGCCCCATACCATTAACCAACTTGGCTTTTGGAGCACACATTGTCCATTTTCTGATTTGTCTGACCGCAATAGTCTGCAATTATTATTAGAATTATTTAAATTTCTTGTCTTACAGCCATGTTCATTTGCTTGATTAGATTGTTGAGTAAACAAATCATCAATTTCTGGACTGGTTTTTAAGTATTATGTTCTACTTATAGAATAGAATGCAAAAAAAATAGAAATGGGCTATAAAAATATTTGAAATGTATTTTATATATGTACATTTAATGCCCATTTAAAAAAAAATCTCTAAACTTCTATGCAGAGTCTTACACTGCAGTTACAGCCAGAACACGAACAGTTATGTGATTATTAAATTCAGATTAAATATTCTTATTTCCATTAGGGCTTTGTATCAGTTGTTTTTTATCTTTATCTTTCATATTTCCCCAAACTGCTGTTTTCAGTGTATCAGCTTGCACTCCTCAGGCTTTTAGGTTTAACATTTAAACTCTTTCTATCTTCTACCTCTCTGTCTGTCTTTCTTTTCTCAGCTCTTTTTTTCTCGGTGTTCAACCCAGAACACTGCACACTTATTTTTATGTGTTTTTACTCTACTTTAATACTAATCTCTTCTTTTTAAAACTAGATTTTCTAGATTTCCTTTTATCTCAGTTATCTTTATCCCTTTCAGATTATTTTTCACATTATTTCAGTACTTTGCTTTCTTTTTGTTTTCTTTCAACTCCCCCTCACAAACAGACAAAGCCCTAGCGCTACCCCTCTACAAAGGTGGAGCACTGAACAATGACACTGTACAGCTTTATATACCCTGTCATCCATCTGCAAAATATTTGGCCTAATTAGGTCACAAAGGAAATGTAGCAAGATACCTTGCACAATCCCATTATGTCTCCCTAGCTGGTTGAAGTGGTTTTGCAATACAGTACAGTATAATTTGCTTTGGCTTTTTTCTACTGAAAGAACCAGCATGAGAGCATGCACACCCATTGCCCCAAGCGATTCAGGGGGGTGCAGTGTATTAATTTATCTTAAAATTGTGCTTCTTTAATAACAGACCTTATACTAAATAATTTAACCCGGTGTTACTTTGCCTATAGTCAAAACAAAACCTAAATAAATAAACAAATATGACTGCATAGGGGTTATGCATTTTTGTTGTGGGAAACACTTGTGAATCTTAGTATGTCTTCACATCTGCACAGACTGCTCAGAAAATGAGGTCTGATCTCCATGCATGTAATTACAATACAAAAACATCTGGGCAAACCAATAATACACAAACAGTTGTAATTTTCCTGCCTTTACTGGACACTTTATGAGTCATCTTTCACAGTCCAGGTTATTTATAGGTGTGTGAGTCTCGCTACTCTTCCCAAGATTTATTCTTGTGAAACATAAAATAAAGCTGAAAAGGTTACAAAAGGTTTTAAAGAACTGCTTGCAAAAGCACATGGCTGTAATTTTCAAGGAGGAGGCATATTGCAAATATCGTATTGAGAACACAGCATGCAATGCTAAAGGTGGGCAAAAGGTTGCACAATGGCATCAACAAAACTCTCTAAATTCTGCTCATATTCACTACGAGACAATTACTAAACAACAATGGTGTTAATGGAAGCAACACCACATATAAAACCACGGGAACTGCTGTCCAAAAGGCACTTGTGATTGTCGTAGGTTTGTTGCTGAAGCATATTGGAACATCCAGGTGTTTATGTAAAATAATCTGTGGAGAAGAATACAAAAGGAATGGTAAACAAAAAGCAAAACCTCTTCCTAGCTGTGAAGCATTATGGAGATAGAAAGGCTTCCATGCTTTTAGCGATGTCCATAGTGTAGCACTGCAGCTTGATTTCAGTAATAAATGATGATATATAATGATGTGATTTCAAACAGGTGATATCAACAGGCGATTATTATCATTAGCCATAATGGGCAGATGATCTCAAATTGTCAACATGAGTGAGAAAATTATTGAAATATTTAAAACAACATTTTTTGTGTCAACTTTGCAGGCATCTAGGATGGACCATCCTATTTTACATAGTAAAAACATGTATTTTGGTCAAGTGAATCAGTATTCTTTTTTGCAAGAAATGCAGTCTGTGTGCTCCAGACCAAATACAAAAAGACTATAATCAGCTACAAGTCCAAAAGCCAGGGTCTGTCATGGTATGGGGCTGGGTCAGTGCCATTGGGAAAGGTCATTTTCAGTTGGGCAGTAGATTGGCAGCATTGATGCAATAATTTAGTGGCATACAAGAGAAACAGTGATCAGTGCTACAGTCTCAAGGTGCTGACAATACAGCCTTCTGGCTTCAAGCTTTATTGATTATGTGCCGTAACAGACACAATCTTTTCAACATCATCACAAGGCTGCGCTAACCTGTTAGGTTTCATGTCATAGTGTTGCAAAATTCTCACACCTCTTGCTCCCAGTCGTTGTATATCCATTACACAACATCATGGTTAGATAGTTGTTAATTATTGCATTATTATCTTGTATATTATGTGATGACACAGCACTGTAATAACTATGACTGGCTGACTATTGCCCCTGGGTCTTTATGCTATAAATAAATATGGGTAAATAAAAAAAAAACACACAAGATATAAAAAAGGAGTTCAGTGCGTAACTATTATTATGATTGACCCCAAATCAGAAAAAGTTAAGGCGTTATGGAAAATGTTATTTCTTTGCCAACAGCATAAACATGAAACACATGGTATACAATCCGCATCCAGCATAGACTGAATCTTTGATAAGCAAAGATGGATAAAGGATCTGCAGTTTCAAAAAAAAGGGATATTTTAAAATGAAATATCCCTAATAAAATATCCCCTAATTTTTGTGAGCAGTGTAATTTCAATACTGCATTTGGAACAATTTACCTCAAAGAAAGATTGGAAGGGATTTGCATATTTCTCCCTCTACAGTGTGTAATATCATTAAATGATTCAATGAATCTGTAGGACTTTCATTGCATAAAGGCCAAGGGCACAAGTTTAAGTTGATCTTTGATCAGTCAGACGGCAATGCATCAAGAACCATCATTCATCATTTGCTGATATAAACACATTACTTTGGTAAACCTTTGTCAAGCACTACAATAAGGAATAACATTTACAAATGCCAGAAGCCTAATGTTAACCATGTCCAGATGTGGCATTGACTTCTCTAGGCTTGGAGGCAACTAGTATAGACTTGTGTAATTTTCAGTTCTGTGATTGGCAGCATTAATGCAGAAAAGTACATGAACACAGTTTTTGCAGTCTTGAGTTAGAACTAGAACTAGTTAGTTTGAACAGATGACAGAAATATGCTGATAGAAATATGTGCTGCATTATATCCAAGCAGTATAAGATGACTTAGGTTGTGAATCTGCCTTTGGCCTTGTTCATTGTGTTAAGTGTAAGTGTATACAATGAGTAGTCAGTGTTTATCTTTGTTTTTGTGAGTTTTTTTTGCCTGTGCTGAATACATTAGTTGAAATATAAGGGAGCAAAAGATCTGTTAAAGGTTGGAAAGGTTATAAAGCAGGCCAAAAGGTTTGACAATGTCAATCAGTAATATTCAAACTTTAATAAAGAAGTGGGAAACCAGTGGTTCTGTGGATATCAAGCCAAGTTCACGCATACCACGAAAAAATTACTGAAATAATAAGCTAACATGTAGGGTCTCTTTGAAACTAAGTAGTTTAGCTATTTAAAAATGTATAAATAGGATATATTTAGATTAAAAGGGGCTGTACAGTAAAGCTGCTAGATAAAAATCTATTCCTATAACCACCCCCACAAAGCAGTTCATCTGCAACATGGAAAGAAATTTCAAGACTTCAGGAAAAGTCATTTACGCAACATTCACACAGCAGACAAAGTGGTCCATTTCCCCTTAATTTGTTGTCTGTCTGTGGATACTGCATTTTGGGCTCCGGTCTGTTACGATAGGGCATCCCGGAGATCCCGCAAGACCATTTCTGGTCTCACCA
>JAUZSU010031311.1:0-10408 GCA_034780255.1 Parotocinclus maculicauda | reverse complement strand
AGTGCCCACATGACGTCACTCACCCACTGTAACGACCAGTAATATGGTTACTGTCTCTTTAAGAGACCAAACTGAGTGCACAGGAGCATCATTGCATTGTGGAGTAGCACAGATCGTTGTGCTGAACTAGATAAGACAGGATTACTGGATCCAGCACATTTTTTTTTGTTTATCCTTTTTATTTCTGTTAGTAACTCCTCTGAGATTTGGTTTCTTAAGTTCATGAATGAACGCCTAGAAAAGCTATGAGAGTAAATTTATTACTGTCGTTTTAGAAAATAAACCGAGTAGTAAAGTATTCAATAAATGTAAGTACGAGTCTCTATATGTTCCACGTGCCAATATTTCGCCTGTCAACGCTCACTGCTGTCTGGGTTCGAGTGGAAGCCTAAACAGAGGATGACTCCAAGTGTTACACCATGTGTTCATTGTTTATTCTGGCTTTGTTTCTCGTTAAGTGAGCATTACCCCGTCCATCCATCCCAAACATTCCCTTTGTTTTTCAAGTGTTAGTTAATATTTTGGAATGTCCAAAATGGATTAAATGGATTTACATTATTTCTTTATGGGAAATATGGCTTCAGTTATCGTTCATTCTGATTATCTTAATTAACTATTACTGATTTACTCTACATTAACTACTAATAAAGTAGTAGAAACCACTTTACAGTTTGTGTTGTGCATTTATAGATGTTCTTGCCAAGTTTGTGGTCTGTTTAAAGTGTTTAGGTGATACCGAATTGTCTGTTCTGGAAATTAATGCTTGTTTACGTGCAATTGTGTGTACTTACAGATTTCTTAAAGCCAAAATAGGCTCCGATGAAGGTGAGCGGAACAGAGATACAGAACCACAGCGCCAAGATGGCTACCAGCGTGCCAAAGGGCATGGCAGCTGACGATCCCTCACCCCACAAAATCAGATTCATCAGAAAGAAATCAGCAAACACCACGCTGAGAAAGAACAGAGATTTTAGCAAACAGAGCTAAAATGTATGCAGTCAAAAACCGGTATCTGACGTGGCACACAAGGACACATACATTATTCATTAAGGTTGTTATTTTTTTATTTGACACATTTCTGTAGGTGCGCACATGCATGACGAAAAAGCCTTGAGCCTTGTGCCGTCACCGAGTCACACTAAATTGAGTTAGATCCACATTTCCTGAAGGAACTACAACCGTTCTAGAAATTCAAGTCTATACCCCATTACTATTGGCCACATTTGGACGTGTCCCAACACTTTTGGTCCGAGCCGCTCCGAGTTGGTGAAAATTGAGCCGACCAAGAAACCTCAACAAAGGTTTGGTCTTTGTGGAAAGTCCACAAAGCAGCACACGACGTGTCCTGTGACTTCTGACTCACCGTGTAGATGCTTTATGGTTGATTTAATGTGACTACTGTTAATAGCACACCCTTTTCTGGTAAATCTCGCACACGCCACTAGAGACAAGCCTCATAGATGGAGGTAGGTTATCATGTTGTTGACCAAACCGTTGACTTTGTTGCAACTGTCACTGACTAAGAACTAAGAAATATAAAAGAACATTTATTAGGCTTTTGTTTACCTCAATAGACAGAGAGGAAACATAAATTATGGTTAGAAGACGTGGTTCAGGAAAAGCAGGCGGCCAAAAATTCCAGGAGACCAAAAATTCTAGGAGACCAGACACCTTAAAATTGGATGGACTGGAAGCCTGAATGGACTATCATACTTCCAACTTCAATTAGTTCATTTCAGAAAGAAAATGACTGGGTAATATTAATCACAACACTGTCAATCCAAAGGAGACACTGAATGCTGAAGTAATTGCTTCATGGTGGGGCACGTCTACTCAGAAAATGGGACTGTGGTGGCCAAGTGGCCAAGGTATTGCACTATGGACCAGAAGGACCTATGGACCAGAAGGTCCAGGGTTTAAATCCCATTTCTGCCACAGTTGGGTCCCTGAGCAAGACCCTTAACCCACAATTGCTTGGATTGTAAGACTGTATTAATTGTACGTCGCTCTGGATAAGGGCGTCTGCTAAATGATGTAAATTAAATTAAATTAATATAAACAGAACATGAATATAAAAATTAAAAGAAAGAACAAACTCACAGAAAATATCAGGTAATTCTGTAAACAAAATCTCCATTTCTAAACCCTTTATTGCATTAAAACAAAGGCATTAATAAAACGTTAAAAAGTCATTCAAAAGTTTGAGCCCCCAAACCCCCACCCCCACCTCCACCTGATGACACGCAGCCGAGGGTGTGTTTCACACTTTATTCATAGAAAAGCACTGAAATTCAACACAAATCATATAAAATGGTAGTAGCATTACATAAATAGTAATAAATTTTTGTTTATAGACATTAGCTCAAGAGGTTTGCACAAACGAAAAAACGAAAATGTCGTCGAACTATACTTTTGTGGCAACAAATACTGGATACCTTTTTCTTAATTCAGTAGCATGGAGAGGTGACAAACACTTTTAATCCCTTAAATTAAACAACCAAAGAGTTGTTGTTTTTTTAAATCAAAGAAATCAAACAGTAGATGAACTAGTGAACAATCTCTACCAGCGATTATTATTCTTTTTTTTCCTTCTAAACTCTAGGGACAGATCTGAACACTGGTACAGTCAACACATCGACACGTAAAGAGTTATGGGAGAGGATTCCAAAGAACCGAAAACCACAGGAACATCAGGTTCTGCCATGCCGCTCGAGCTACTGCTGGAGTCTGGTTTCTTTTCGGGTTTACAGAGCTTGTAGCTGCTACGGTCCTGCAGAAGTTGGGATCTTGGTGGGAGTTTGTTTTTGGGGGTGGGGGTACATTTCCCTAAACCTGCCAAATGGGTTTTCGATTTTTCACCGATCACCATGTACAAAGGGAAGCGTTTGTACGATTTTATTAAGGAACTTCTAAAAAAGAATGTTAACATGACTTAAGGAGTGAAACTGGAGTCTCCTCATACGTAGCCATTGACGTGGCGTCTGTCCGAGATCTCAGCAGCATCTCGCTAATACCAACTGTTAGGAACCATCGGTGCCAACGAAGCATCGTCCAAAGACATGGCCCAGGCTTGTGCTGATAACGTTTTAGATGCGAGTCACAATCTCCTTGTGAAGCACGTTCCGTTTATAAGGTGTTCGGAGGTAGCTGGATGCTAATTTAGTGCGTACGAATTTGGAAAAGTGGAGAACCATATCGGCTCGGACCGAATGCATAATCATTAGGACGGGCTTGAAAAAAATTCTTCCGCTTTGCTATTTGAATATCCGAACAAAACGAATTTGTAATGTTTACAAAGAAAACCTAACTGGGCACCACTATTTACATGCACACACCGGGACACTTTAGAGACACCAACTGACCTAGCGCATGTCTTCCGAGGAAACCCATGCAGACACGGGGAGAACATGCTAAACTTCAGCCCAGGTCAAGAGTCAGACCGGTGGGGGATCTCTGGAGCTGTAAGGTTGCTAAAATGACAACTTTATGGGAGGTTCGGGTGCAGGTCCAATCCCAGCAGGGGTTGCTGTTGCACCCCCCGGGCAGCTTCCCCGAAACCGAACCTCAAACATGCTCGGTCAGTCCCGTGTGACTCCCAGGCTGATTAGAAGGCACCGCCAGGCCTGGGATTTTAACAGTGCAGTACAGTACATACACAGCAAATCATAAAGAGTAAATAAATACTACGAAAACGCTGGATATTCAAATATCTGTGCCCAACTTTGTCAGCTGCACTATTGTAATATCGTTATGATCACGGGAATAACTTTGTTGGGACGTAGAACGGTTTGTTTAATCGGCGCGCTTGTAGTCTGGAAGGTGAGTTTCACGTCCTCCACCGTCTGTGGCGCTCTTAAGGCTTCAAGAAAAACAGAAGTCAGCAGAAAGGCAAAAGCCGTCCCCTTTTTTTAATAACGCGTCCGTTCCGAGGAGGGTGGAGAAGAAAACAAAACAGAGTTAAACAAAGAAAACTGGAAGTGGTTCTGCATAGTCAGTTCACAAACAGCGGTTCTTCCTTCTCTTCCCTTTCAGTCTTTTTTTTTGCGCTTTGCATGCTTCTCTCGCACAGAAAAATAAGTACAAAAAGAACAAAAAACAACAGGAAAGAACAAGAATTTAAAAAAACAAACCAAAAAAAAAAAAAAAATGTTCACAGGAGCACCTGAGAAATGCTTTAAAAAAAACACACACACAAAAAAAGAAGTCTTTCTGCCGTCACATTCCCAGCCCGCGACAAATTCAAGTATCCGAAAAAGAAAACGAGCAGGAAAAATAAAAAAACCAACAAAAAAAGGATACAGTTATCATAAATAATTATAACTTTACAATTTTTTTGAATTGACACTTTCATATTTACAATATCTTAAATGCTTATGCTACTATTTTTTTTTTGTTTGTTTCGTTTCTTTAAGTGATTTCCCTGAGAACTGAGTTGAGCGTCTTGTCCTTTTCTCTCCGGTTTTCCTTCCGTTTCGCCGCCGCCGTCGCCGCCGAGTGCTTTCTGCGTGTTGGGAGCTGACCGGGGCGCTTGGAGGGGTGGGAGGTGGTCGGGGGTGGTGGCTGTGGAATGTGGAAGAAATACAAATTTGGGGCACTGGTTTTGCATTTCCCAAAAATCTTTCTTTTTTGGATCTGGTAATGAATTCGGACTAATGCTGGCTGATTCTGATGTGCCTATTGGAGGCGTAACGCGAAGAGGCGGAGTTTAATGAAGTGCTTGAATTGTAATGCTACTACAGCTACTACTCAATTTCCCTTACGTTTGTTTCTGCTTTTTCTTTAAGAAAAAAACGTAGACATGTGCAGACTCCGCGTTTGCTTGACCGTCGACACGAAACACTGTAATTGTGAACGAACCGATCGTAGCTGTCTCTGCGTTCCCTAACATGGCTGTCTTTCCGATACAATGACGTGATGACGATGTAAAAACGGACATGATTGGCACATGCCTACCGAGAAACGTACGAGTGGGGAGAAAAAAAACACCTGCATCACATAGCAAAACGAAAAAAGGCTTAATCCTTTTTTTCTTCAGGATGAGTGAAGGTCGTTTGTTCCGATTCAGGCAGAGAAGGAAAAAGCCCTCGCTCTTCTCAGACGTGCTTTTCACTTACGTTTTCGTTAACGTTTACCGTTTTAAGACAAACCAAGAGGAGCGGACAGAGGGCAGGGTGGCGTTCGCGCTTTGGCCGATTCCTGGAGTTGTGAGGTCATTTCCTGTCAGATATCACTTACGCACAACGATACGGACCGCAAATCCTTTTTCAAACTGCCCAGTTCCAAAAAATGCTCGCGCACTACGACACACACTGCAGCGATATGTAGTGCAAATCCGCTTTCCAAACGATTTATACCATTTATTTGCACAAATACATTTGTGTTTTCCAAATGCGTTTCAGGCTGCTGGTTTTATGTTGTTGTTTTTTGTTTTTTTTGCAAACTATGTAATATGCTTTCAAACTACTGATGTAGTTTTCAAACTTGCAAATGACGACAATGAGGTGGTTTCCGATTTATGATTTGCAGCTAGCTGTCAAATGTACAGGGTGCACTACAGTAACTCAACTGTAAAAAATCTATTCAATTCAACTATTCATTCATTCGTTATCTTCTGCTTAATCCATCGTAGGGCGCATCATGCACACAGTCACACACTTTAAAGACGCCAATTAACCTAGCACGCATCTCTTTGGACCGTGGGAGGAAACCGGAGTTCCCGGAGTAAACCCACACAGACACGGGGAGGACATGCAGACTCCACACAGAAAGGACCCAGGCCGCTCCACCCTGGGATTGAACCCGGGACCTTCTTGCTGTGAGACAGTGGTGCTACCCCACCGAGCCCCCGTGCCGCCTCAATTCGACTCTGACATTTCTCATTCGTCCATGTGTAAGTGAACCCAGGACAGGAAACGGACCCCACATTAAGATGACAGACACCATGACGTGTAGCTGTCCCTTAAAATACGACGAGGTACTATGGTAACACTGTGTCAGACGTCGACGCAAAACAATAAGGAGAACGATAACCGCCGGTCACCACAACAGAAAAGGCTCAAAACGCACCGCCTGTCATTTGGTTTCTCTTTATGTGCCACGTGGTCATCTGAAGTGGGAAACTCAAAACAAAAAAAGCGAGCATAAGCCGAAGTTAAAGGTTGTTCTGGCCTCCACAGGTGATTCGCGTTTGGCGAACCATATCGAATAAACTTTAAAAATTCGCAAAAAGGGGTGAGGAATATACAAGAGAAGATAATGCCTTAAAAGAAAGCGGGCGGGGAGGGGGAGGGGGAGGAGGAGTCCCCGTCAGCCAAAGCGTTCGCGCACCAGCAACATGAGCTTCTTTTTGCCCTTGTATATCTGTTTGAGGTTATCGATGAACTGGGCAAACTGCACATGGCCGTCGTGCGCCATCAGGAACGTGTCGCGCGCCTTGCCCAGGAACTCTATGAACTCGCCGTAGTGGCGCGGGCTGATGTGCGTCAGGCGAGAGTGCGTGGTGCTGATGTAGGCGCCGATGGCGGCGTCCAGCAGCTGGCGCAGCGGCGCCTTGTCCGTGCTCATCAGTTTGCCCGAGCTGCGTCGGCCCGGGATGCCCGCCAGTCCGGGCGCCGTGACCGTGCAGCGGCGCAGGATGTCCGAGAGAACCGTGGCGCAGCTGACGCCCTTCACCACTAGGGGCACCATGGCGCCCAGCTCGTTCTTTCCCAGCGAGTGGCTGAGCGCGCACGCCCACAGCACGTCGTTGATGGCCGGGTGGGTGTCCTGGTTGTACGCCAGGCTGACGTGCGCCATGGCCAGCGATGCCAGCTTGAAGGCTCGCAGCGGGTAGCCGCGGTGCTCCATGTACCGCGCGATGGTGAAGAGCTGGGCGTGAGTCATGGCCGTCGCCGCGGCGTCCACTGCGATCTGGTAGGCCGTCTCGAACGCCACGTGTTCCTTCTCGCACAGCGTGAGCGCAGACAGCGCGCAGTTGGCCGGGTCCTTCATGGCGCACTGCAGCGCCAGCGTGCGGGCGCAGCTCGCCAGCTCCTCCCTCTGACCGTAGTCCAGGCTGAGACGGAGAGCCGTGCCGTGAGACATGACCGCTGCTGCCACGATGCTCGTGGCCTCCGTCGGGGTGAACAGTGTGTACCAGCTCTGCAGGATACTCACCAGCGCCCGCAGTCCTGCAACAGACACGCCCAAAACCAGGTCAGGACATTTCTAAATACGCGCGGTTACCACGTGGTCAAACGAAGCAAGGCCCAGTTTGGTACTCACCGACTTCGGTGGCACACGTGACCAGCCAGCGCACCATCTCTCGGCGCCTCCAGTTCAGAGTGGACAAAGTCATCCTCATGACCTGTGGAGACGGAGCACACGGTTACACCCGAGCCCTGCCCTGAGCTACACGGACGTGACACGCGGCGGGCTAAACGCGCCCCACACTGACCTGCAGCCCGAGCTCCAGAGCCACGTTGAGCAGGGTGATGTCGGGCGGGCTGTCGGCGGGCGTGGCGATCTTGAAGGCGTCCTGAGCCAGTTTGAAGATGAGCGAGGAGGAGTGGATGTTCTTCTGGATGGCCTCGAGGACGGTCCGCAGCCTCAGCATGTCTCCTGTAGGACCACGGACTGCGTTCAAACTTTGCCAAACCATCACCCTATACGGCATAGTGAGACATTTCGGGACCGGTGTGCGGTATTAGGGTTGGGTCACTCACCCTTGGCTGCCGTCAGCATGGTGGATGCCAGCTCGCACTGTTGGGACTCCAAGTGCCCCAGGGTGAACCAGCGAGGGTATCTGCTGGGCACGATGGAGATTCCGTGATGCGGGTGACCCACGTCACCGGACGGAGCCGTGGACTCCAACACGGGCAGCCTGCACCGAGAACACACACCACTTCCAGTTACACAATCTGTTATCCTATACAAATCCCATAAGCACTCATTTTGACCGAGCAGAATTGAACCTGATAGTCGAAACGTCAAAAGTAGTTGTAGTTTTGGGTTCGTTATTTACCGCACCACGCCCACACACTTCATACCGTACAACGCACCAGTACGGCATATGGAAAAGACGTAATGAAGGTGGTAAACCAAATCGGACAAAACGTAAAAGGTCTGGTAATCATCGGCTTTCTGTCCGAGAATTTTATAAGGCCAGACTTTTTTAATTACTTGTTCCTCGGATGTTCCTACTTAAGAATCTACTGAGGAGGGAGAAAAAAATAAAAATAAATCTCTATTTTTTAGCACTTTTCAATTTCTCGTGGACTATGTGGAATCAAAACAAGGAAGGAGGAAGAAATAAAAATACATTTTTCATTTAAAAATAACATTTATTTAACCTACAATTAAATGAAAGTGAATCTGGAATGAACAGATAAAATTTATTTTACATTTAAAAATAACATTTATTTAACCTACAATTAAATGAAAGTGAATCTGGAATGAACAGATGAAATTTATTTTACATTTAAAAATAACATTTATTTAACCTACAATTAAATGAAAGTCAATCTGGAATGAACAGATGAAATTTATTTTACATTTAAAAATAACATTTATTTTACCTACAATTAAATGAAAGTCAATCTGGAATGAACAGATGAAATTTATTTTACATTTAAAAATAACATTTATTTAACCTACAATTAAATGAAAGTGAATCTGGAATGAACAGAGGAAAACTGTTGGCTCTCCACCGGAGGGTGGAAAAAGCTAAAAAAAAATTTTTTAATTGTTTTTTTATTTTTATTTCAACCATTGGTGCTGCGGCGGATCTGAGAAATACCAAAAATATATATATATATTTATTTTAAATTTTTTTTGTATTCTTAAAAAATAATCGTCAGCGGATCCATGAAACAAGCAATAAAAAAGTCTGCCCTAACACAATACAATAATAACGAGCATCTGTACTCGCCTCATGGCTCGCAGGCCGATCTTGTAGGACAGGTCGGCATCGTGAGGAAGGAGTGCTGTGAAGAGGTACTTGGCGAATGTGTGCATGGGGACGCTTTCTCTATGGATGACCTCGCCTAGGCCGCTAAAGGGACCTCCTACACACAGAAAGGACATGGTCAGCATTCGGCACATCCACCGATTCATTACATGTTCTGTTACAGGCGAGTTCTTCTAAGAGCAGTGTGTGTGTGTGTGTGTGTGTACCTTCCAGCAGGAGCATGGCCTGTTTGCGGAGTGTGTGCACCAGCAGCTCGTCCAGCTCCAGCTCCTGCAGCTTAGCTACGATCTGCTCCTCGTTGCGACACACTTTGTCCTGGGCGTACAGACCCTCGGGCATCAGCCTCTGCTGCCCCATGCCCAACAGCGCCACCTCCAGGGCCAGAGCCAAGTAAGACTCGCTGGCATCTGGGCAGCCCCACACGGGCACGTGCTGATACACTGGGGGCTTGGGCTCTCCCGAATCTGCCAGAGAGAAGGAGTGTGCGGAAGTAAACGCTGTGCACGTGCGCTCTAATTAAAGCTTTGGAGCTCGAGTCGTGTTTGTTTATATGAATGAACATGAAATTTGTATTTATGGATCGGTTTGCTCTTGTGTATGTTTTTGTGTGAGTGTATGTTTATAAGTGTGTGTGTGTGTTTGTGTTTATGTGTGTGCTCGCAATCCGAGAAAAACACCATCTGCTTGCTTAGTGTGTCAGCATCAGCTATCTAATCCTGCTTAGGATTGTTTGTGTGTGTGTGTGCGTGTGTGTGTGTGTGTGTGATGCAAAAGCACATACAAACACACAAATTGTTTCTCCAAATGTGTACCATTATAAAAACCCGCTGTAAAAACAAAAATCTAAACGTTAACAAATACATTTAAATAAATGATTAAAATAATAATTATGTAGAAAATAAACTATAATTATTCTGAATTAGTATTATATATATATATATATATAACAACTATATTAACACATTTAAAACAGCTTATTTTAAACATTTAATTCATAATAACTCATTCAAAATAATCAGCATAAACATTTTCAATCTAATTTAATAACAAAACATTACAATATTAATAACAAAAAAAAAGAACCCAACCTTTATTATTGAATGAATTACTTTCAATGAAAAAAAATACTAAAATATGTTTTAGTTACTGTTTTTCTACGTTTGTGCTCTCTGATTGGACAAGCATTTAGGCCCCACCCACCCAAACTGGTTCAACTGCCAGCTGTTTCCAAATGTACAATGGTTTCAGACAAAAGCCTGTGATGGTGATGTTATACACACACACACACACACACACACACACACACACACACAAACTAACACACACACAAACTAACACACACACAAATTAACACACACACACTCTTCTCTGTCTCTCTCACACACACTCTCACACACACACACTCTCACACACACACACACTCTCACACACACACACTAACACACACACAAACTAACACAC
>JAUZSU010031300.1:0-10408 GCA_034780255.1 Parotocinclus maculicauda | reverse complement strand
TATATATATATATTACAAACACACACACACACACACACACACACACACACACACATTATATATATATATATATATAACATATATATCTCTATATAAATAGCGAGGGGCACAATTAGCATGTGAACTCAAAATCTTCTGAGTTTTACAACCCATAGACTTAAACAATGACTGGTTGAATTGACCTCATAGCTTTTGTTCAAAGTGGCTTACACTTACTGTGATACAATATAACATAATTAGTTATACTGGCATATTGATGCTATACATGTTTTCATGGAAATCATCACCAGACCAATACTAAAAACATGTAACATAGTTTAGTATTCCAGAGCCTTGCTGTTACAGCAAGGAAATGAAAAAATAGAATGTTTCAGAAATGATTTCAGCTTACTATATGCAAGTGTAAACACGAAGAAAACCTCTATGGTAATAAACTACACGCACAGGTGTGTACCCACGGACTTTTTTCGTCTGCTTTGCATTACTACGGCAGGTCTCATATATCAAGTGGCTCTAATTTCAGGCTCAGGTCAGTGAAGCTCGTGCGACCGCTAGAGGAGGACACGAACCCTCTGGAGTGTGGGACGGACTGTGTGAATGCTTTTTTTCTCAAGTATGTCTACGCTTCTGGCGCAGAAGCACCAGTGTGTTTAAACAGGGAAGATCGTCGCTTCGCACAAGGAACTCGAGACTCCCTGTTCTGACAAACATTAGCTCCAGGGAGTAGTTGTAAGTTGTGTTTTTCCCTAAAAAGTCAAATTACGAAAGAGTGTTTAAACAGTTTTAAAAAGTTTACTAGTGTTAAATCACGGCGGAGAAGGAGCGAGCGTGATGTGAGTCATCAGAGGACAGGAGAAAAAGTGCGATCTTTTTTGTGGACTAAACCAACAGTGGATATAAAAAGGACACAGTTTGGCCTGATCTTTCTTTTGTGTGTGTTAGAACAAAAAATAAAGCAACCAGACCACTTATGGTAAAACACGTAAAATTATTATGAATGGTTTACGCGCTACCATGGAGCTCATGAACAGCCCGAGACCTGCGTGGTGAAGTAACAGCATCATAAATAAGAACATGAGGGTTTTAACGCTTTGCGACTGGGCTGCTTTGGCGCTTCTCTGGAGCTGCACAGGGTTCTTCCAGACTGTACAGTGCGCCTATGGGGATAACCACGTTCATTCGAGCTTCGTTTACAGGCGCCTAAGGAACCACGAACGCCGAGAGATTCAGAGAGAGATTCTCTCCATCCTGGGTTTGCCTCATCGGCCGAAACCATTCTCTCCAGCAAAGCAGGCGTCTTCAGCCCCGCTCTTCATGCTCGATCTCTATAACGCCATGACCACAGAGGAAGCGGAGGAGGATGCCATACTCGAGAGTGTGGGCAAAGGGATCATTATGAACTTTGTTTCTCGTAAAGGCCAGCACTCTTCTCCCTATGGATATTCACGCGCTCCCGCAGTCTGGGCCAGTCAAAGTCCGCCTTTAGCGACTTCTCACGACTCCAACTTTCTCAACGATGCCGACATGGTCATGAGCTTTGTTAATCTGGGTGAGTATAGCTACACGAGAAAGTTAATGCCTACGGACCCTAACTCTTTATGTGCGACCACGCCAGTTGTGCCACACAGCTTGTCCAAGTTTTGGAGTCTAAAAGTTTTAATGCGTATAACATTTAGTTATAAGCGGAGACAATACATAACATGCCTACAGTTTATTATTATATTTGTTTTACCAGCTGTGCACTTTACTGATTCAACTTGGTAGCTACATTAACCTAATTTAATCCTGACCTCATATTTATTAATGCAGACTTAACGTAGTAACACCTAATACTTAGTTGAATTTGATCATACATATACTGCTCACAAAAAAAAAGAAATGCATAGATCTGAGACCACAAGTCCAATAGAAAGTTAGATCAACGTTTATTGAGTTGAGTACTACTGTACAGTAATTATGCATAAAAACATAAAAATACTTAGCAGTAAAACAAAGCATAAAGATGTTCGAATGGGCTTCTTTATACACCTTACTGATATATTCATTAGATCAGAAATAATCATAAATACTTTGACCTGATGACAGAGAAGCTACTGAAGATATTAGAAACCTTTTTCTAATCAGCTTGACAGTTTCACTTTTTGCTGATGTATGCATAGAATTAGTTCATTTGTAACTGGCAAATAAGTCTAACAGAAGATTGGTTCATAAATGCACAGTGTTTTGGGTAGCATTAGTGTGTTATGGATGTTGTGACCATGCTTAAAATAGTGTGTGGAATAATTCTTTATTGTTTTCTAGTATTGATAGGAACCATAGAAAAGCTCCCACTTCCTTTCTCTTTAGCAGTATTATTGGTCCTTTTATCTCCAATCGCATTGCCCTTAAGGGCTGACTTTAGCTTCATTGTTAACTAACCTTATGGTTTGTACATGTAGCGTAATGCTGTATATTACATGCGAGGTAGGCCACAGAAACCTGCAAACCTGCGGGAGTTACCATTTCTATATGTAACTATGTACTTCAGGTAAATTAACAGCCTATCAGGATAAAACAGGTATATTATATTACTAGTAGACAGAGCTTTTAATGTGTAATAAAAGTCAGAATATTTTCTAATCAAAACCACTGATAAAATTAGTGTTAATGTTACAATTTTAAAAAGAGATATCCTATTACAATAAAGCACACACTAGATAATTAATGTAAAACACCAGATACAAGTCTGTTATATATGAGCTAATGCAAATGACTATTTAGACATAACTATATTACAAAAATAAATAAACTTCATACTGCACGTTTATAATCTTTACAAAGTTTTCCTCATTCGTAACTGTACTTTTTGTATCAGAAGTTACTGTGGGGTATTACTTAACCCAATAAAGGAGAAGGTGCTCTTATAGTTCTGACCTCTTTCCATTTGCAACATTTTACTGAAATATAGGCTAACCTATGTTCAAGCCATCCTTAAATTCTCCAAAAACCTAAAAATAGTTTCTGCAATTGGCAAGGCAATTACAGGTTAGAAAGTAAATAGAAGGTAGTCTCTGGAGAATAACAAAATAAGGTTAAAAAAAGCTTTCCTTTTAATAGTATAGTCTCCATAGTTCTTATATGCAGTTAGACATATGATATGAATGAGGGACAATTGGAAAACATTTAACAAGTCCTCTGCCAAAGTTTTAAGTTGTTGCAGTAATGCCATTCATTCTTCAAAACAGGCAGTTTCTGGAATGCTGTGTGTTTTGAAACAGTGATATGCACGACTAACATTGTAATGCTTTGGTTGCTGTGACCTCTCTCACCCAGCAGCTCATAGAAACTTATCAATTGACTGTTTGACTTGTAGATAATTTAGCGTAATTATTTCCTGTTGTTAGAACAGATGACAGAAGGGAGGTGGTAGACTGGTTTTGATCAAGTCTTGCATTTTCTCACAGTAGCTTTCATAAACATGAGTTCAGTTTTTGTATTGTGTCACGTTTGCTAATTCAACGAAGAGTATAGTTGTTCTGACTTTGTAATTGTTGTAGTTAAACCTCTTCAACTAGAGGAATTGCTATATAGTTATGTTCTAAATCAACAATATGAGAATGAAAATTCTAAAAAAAAGACTAAACTTTTGCCTGGAGATTTGTTTTGTTTCAATTGCACCCTGCATCCCACAGGAAAAATCCATCATAATGCCCATACTACATATGTTTTCAATTATTGAACCATGAAGGCATGTACAAAGTGCACTTTTAATTTAGTGTCAGATGGTCAAACACACTACAATCAACCCATGTTATCTAGACTGTTTAATTTCCCCAGATTTAAATACACTGTCCTGAGCAGCGTTATCAAAACTCTTGTTTACTTTATATTTTGATGACGATGAACTGATGTAATCATTTTAGATGTGCTCTAAGGGTATGTATACAGTTTGTAAACAGAATGAAAAGTTCCACAACCCACACATACAGACTCATTAATCATCCAACCACGGTGAAAGAAACTTTTTTAAAATGTTCACTGTTTAGAGTGCAGACCCTGTTGCAGAAACGTATGCACTTAATTAATCTTACAAATTAATCTGGTGCTGTCTGTGTCCTGACAGGCCATCACCTCTGCTCTTAATTAGCAGACCAGGTTTGTAGTTGAGCCTGACCAGCTGGGTTAACTCTGGCACAGCCCCTGACCTCTTCCTGTGAAGTAGCCACATATTTTTACTATAGATAGATATCAGAGAAATGACTATTTCAGTGGCACCATGAAACAAACACTGTTTACACCATTTTGCTAAAACTTGTTCTCCAGTGTTCTTGCTACCTTACAAATATGGATGTACAGATTTCTGTGATTTTATGGAAGTATGGGAAGTATGGGATCTATACACTTATTTGTAAACTACATAATAGACAGTTGTTTTAGTTTACAAAACAGAAGGTATTGAGAAGGTTAACAGACTGTGCGTACTGTTACTTTTGAGGAAAACAGAACATTTCAGATATAGACAATCAGTAATATTATTAGATTTCTCTAGTACACTGCTCACAAAAATTAGGGGCTATTTCATTTTGAAATGAGCACTTATTTTTTTAAGCAGTATAGATGAAATAGTAGCAATATAGTAGTTAAGTATAGTAGCAATAGAGTTTTCATGTAGCCTACTTTCAACAAAGATGGGAGGTAAACATCTCCAAAGTGAACTATGTGGAATATGTGAATATGTGATGCAAGCTTGTTAAGGAGAACAAAAGCTGTATCTTGGACTTGCCTACGCTGGAGGGCTTGCCTGTGCTGAAGGAGTGTCATTAGTGAAGACGTGTTTGGCTTAATGGATAGCCAATTGATCATAGTTAAAAAATGCTGAAGGCTCACAGTGGAAGATCTGTCCTGAGAATGCAACATTAACTCAGTTGGCTAATTTAATGACCTATACATTGTTTTTTGTGCATCTAAATATTCAGATTGTGTGAGCGAAAGCAGAGTTTTTTGCCCCCAATGTATGAACTGCTGAAACCCTATATGTGACACTCCTTTTAAAAATTGTTTTAAGAGAACACAAAGAAAACAGCAAATCATTTAGTCCTGTCTTGGTTTTTTTTAACACTTTTTTGGTGTTTTCTTGCAGTCGAGAGAGACAGGGATTTCTCTCACCAAAGGAGACACTATAAAGAGTTCCGTTTTGATCTGACTCAGATTCCTGATGGAGAGGCCGTTACAGCAGCTGAGTTTCGCATCTACAAAGATCACAGTAATGGCAGATACGAAAACGTCACACTAAAAGTCTCCATATACCAAGTAATCAAGGAATACCAAAATAGGTGAGTAGAAGTATTTATACATGTGGTTTGTTAAATTGAGTTTTAATGTACTAATAATGAACCAAGTGACATTAGGTAATTGTATTGTTTAAGCTTTCTGCCCTAGACTGGGCCCAATCAGTTAACTATTGCTTAATGTCAAAGGGTTAAACACTCGATCAATTATTGTTTATTCTTTATGTGTCTTTTGATTGACACAAATACTTAATATAAATTAGTTAGTTTGTCATATAAATACAATTTATATCTATTTGTGTAACAAAGGGGTATTTTTTCTACTGTGGGTCACATCCTGGGATACATTTTTCCAGTACAGACTTTAAAAATTTATTTAGACCAAGACTGGTCTGTAGAACACTTTGGTTAAGCAATCGGGCAGATAATAAAGGACATCCTGTTTACACTCTGTGTCTGGAGCCTGTCTGGAGTCTTCTCTAGTGGTGATTAAACAGCATGCTTCAGGAAGTTTTAAGAGTGTAATTTGTCACCATTGAAATACTGACAAGGATATTTACCCACACCTGTTGGTTGATGGACAGAATTGCACTGAAAATGCAGTGTGAAGGAGGTGAGCAAAGCAAAAAAATACATCAACATGTAATTTAAAAAAATGTAAACCATTTAAAATATTGTAGATACACTAAATATGTATCGCTACATATCTAGAACGCAATATTTCACACACAAGTAGTGTAAATGTTCATATATGTGTACATGTGGATACAACAAATCTAGTTCTAAATATATCTAAATAGATATGGGGGTTAGATGCATTCAGGCCTTTCGTACACTGGCAACATAATCTAGGCAAAGGAGAACCCATGTGCAGATTGCAGGGCTGTGTCACCTCATCCCATTAGTTCCCTTTCCATTTAAATCTTGCTCTACCTCACACTCACCATACATAGTCATTGATATAGCCTAAAGATAAAAGATTTCTATTAACGGGTCATTTACAAATCCTCTCTCCTTATAAAGTCTCAGGAGTTCATCAGGTATCGCACTTATACCAGGGCTGCCAGAACACTTGCATCCCAAACATTACCATCTGTTTCTAATAATGGCCTCCTGGCAAGGAGACCCTCTGTGAAATGATTCCAACTCACCTGAACCTTTAACTATCTATAATCAATGTATGATTTATTTGAATTCTGATATTTATTAGAAATTGTAAGCAAACGTATTGTAAGTAGTCATCCATGACTTCCACGGTTTCACTGGGGCGTACATATGACACCGACACCAACTCTCCTCAGTCATTTATCAACACAGGAAAGACCAGAGAATACACAAATAAAATAACACAAGTTGGCTATAAAATAGCTGTAAAACACAAAATGCTCATGGTCACTGCTAGGGCAATAAATAAGAAGTTTAAAACAGTCAGACCTGTTATGGATATGCCTGGAAGAGCGTGCAAATGTTTTTACCCGCACACGCTTTGAGGATAATGATTAAAGAGGCAGAAATTCCCAGTTGGAAATTTGTAAAATATGGTAGTATTTTGTCTCCAAGTCTACAATTAGACATCACCTACGTGGCAACAGACTCTTCGGACAGCCTTTTTTTCATCTAACCACAAATGTAAACACTTTGTTTGGTAGATGCTACTGGAATATTGGCTGGAACCATTTATGGTAAGATGAAGCACAAAATGCTTTTAGTAAACAACAAAATCTTATGTGGTGTAGGACTGGACACATGGAGAAGATACATGATTAGGAGATGATCACCTGTCTGTCACTGCCTGTCACTGCCACTGAGTGTCATGAGCGATCTTTAGCAGGACAAAAATATTCAATAACCTCATAATAATCTTTAATACGGCCTTCCTGGTTTCTTGCTTTTTATTTGCTTTGTGTAATCACACATTACACAGTGGTGCTTGAAAGTTTGTGAACACATTAGAGTTCTCTGTATTTCTGCATAAATTGACCTAAACATGAATCAGCTTTTTGCATTAGTCCTAAAAGTAGATAAAAACAAAAAATATACTTGACCATTAATATACCAAGGAAATATACCACATACTAATACAGAGCATTTGGTGAATATCTAATAATACGTGACTGTGAATCTCTGGGATTTAGCAGATTAGCACTTAGTTTAAAGGTGAAATTGGATGTTTTTAATAAATAAGATCTATTAAAGTCTGAGCTGCACAGTATCATGCCATGAACAACTGAGATTTCTGACAGGAAGACTTTGTAAAGGGAGTGGTTGACCAACAAGATCAAGGGTAACTTCTTAGCAACTAAAGGCCTCTCTCACATTTGCTAATGTTAATGCTCTATTAGGAGCCCACTGACCAACTATGGTGTGCAGGATTGCAAGGAGTATGCCACTGAATAAAAAAAAATTGTGAAGGTGCTGGACTGTGGACCAGATGGTCCATAGTTTAAATCCCACTTCTGCCAAGGTGTCACTGTTGTATTGTAAGGTTGTGTAAATTGTAAATCACACTGGATAAGAGTGTCTGCTAAATTACATTACCAGCATAATAGACTTCATAATCCCCTCTGTGGTGTCAGTGTCATGGTTTGGGCCTGTTTTTCTGCATCTGGGCCAGGGCAGCTTGCCTTCATTAAGGGAACAATTTATAGTATATAAACAAAATTGTAATAGATACTGTTAGGCCAGCTGTCTGTGAACTGTTAATTTTCATTAAAGTATAAATGACCAGCTATAACATTTACATATATATACACCCCCTTAGTATAACTATCTACTTTCAGGCTTGTGAAATGTAACGTTTAAGTCTTTATACAGAATATAGTATATTCTAAAGGGTTTCAAAACTTTTGTGCACCATAATGTGCATATAATGTTAGAATTGTTAGCTATATAGAGCAATTCACACCAAATTCTAATTACAACAGTTGGAAAAATATTAAATGGAACACACGCTGCATTGTTATTCCTTTCATAAGGCTATGCTGAATACATGCCAGAACAAAAAGCAAAACCTCTTACAATGTTTTCATGAATCCTGACTAGTTTTTGAACACTTTTTTTAAATGGCTGATGTCAATGCCCATAGTTAGGGAGCAGGGTGATGGGTGGCCAGTATATATTTCCATATATCACAATTTAAAATTAATTATAATAAAAATAATTAATAAAACTACAAACCTGCTTAACCTAAATGAGCATTTGCTTAAGCTATAAATGCGCTTTCTCTGCATTCTGTATTTTTATAAGTTATATTGTACTTAACAACAACTTTCTTTCATCTTCTTATAAATGGCTGTACCTTTACTGATTTTTTTCTAAGCATCTCTTTGTTTTAAGACACTCAATAGTCCCAGTTTATGAAGTGCAACTTGCAATAAAGGAAACAAAGTTTCTCTGAAATTTATCCACTAATTTTAAATATTGAACCCTTAAGTGCAGGTATCAGCTAATGCAGAGTATCTCAAAATTTCATTAATGGCATCTATTAATAAACTCTTCATCTCCTTCATAAAATATATTAATGATGACATCAAGTAATGAATGTCAAAATTTAATACATTGCATAAAATGTAATCAATGCACAGTTGTATGTCTATCTAATCGTAACTGTTCTAATCTCAACAATGAAATCTAATCAGATGCAATGCAGACAATATTGTATTTAAACCATTAATTGCAAAAAATGTGCCAAAATTAAAATGTAATTAAAAAGGTCAACTCCATTGATTTAATATTGTTTTTTAACAGGGAAAAACAGTACATGTGGATTTGCAGTTAAAGAATTAAATACTTGAAAATGAAGAGAATACACAAGCATAATGAAATGCAGGCAAAGCATAAGTGTTGTATTTCTGAACTTGTACAAACAAAACACAATACACATACATGTATTTCAGTAAAAAAAAGTGCTGTGTATTTGTGCCACAGTGAAAGGTATTGCACTTCTGTAATAAGCTGCTTTTACAACAAACAGTTCTAGGGACTAATTAAGGAGGAACTCACCCACCACAGAGCTCTACTGAGAATAAAATTTGTTCTACGACTTCTTTTATGGTTTGCCATTTGCACCACCAGTATGAACACTGTGTGACACTGAGGTATTGTAAACATATTTTTAACACAATTGATATTTACGACACTAGGGTTCTTTACCCTGCTGTAAAGTAGGAGCTAAAAATCTTAAAACTACAATTATTCCCCGTTCCTGCAGTGTGAACACATAAAAAGAGAGCATAGTTCTAAGAACTATGATAAAGCTTCTGTTGTGCAAAAAGGACCTATTGTTTTTCAATTTGGCAAAACTCCTCCCCATACGTAATGGCGTAACATCATTTAAAGCCATTTTCACATTTTTGTAGCTTGACAATGTCTGTCTGACCTCTGTTCCCTTCTATTCTAAATACCATATATAGCACTGTTTGAATACAGGGAACAGAATTGTAAACATTCTGTTATCTTAAGTCCCCGTTGCAGATAACACAATAAAAACTGTGCAAAAGGGTGGTAACGAGTCATTTTGAACACAACCACTTCTTCGGCAGAAACTTTTGCAGCACTGTTTGGATTACATACATGGTAAAAAGAAGCTTAGAAGGACTAACACATTTTATAAGACGTCAAAAACTGCATCAACCCCACTTAAAGTGTATCACACAAGTGAGTGCACCCTCACAGTTCTGCAGATATTTATGTGTATATTTTCATAGGACAAGAATGACAAAAAGAAAATTTGACACAATGAAAAGTAGTCTGTTATATAACAGTGTAAATTTATTCTTCCCTTACAATAACTTAAAATACAGGCATTAATGTCTAAACCACTGGCAACAAAAGTGAGTACACCCCTTAGTGAAAGTTCCTGAAGTGTCAATATTTTGCGTGGTCACCATTATTTTCCAGAACTGCCTTAACTTTCCTGGACATGAAGCATTCCCATCACCATGCTTGACTGTAGGCATGACAGACTTATCTTTGTACTCCTTACCTGATTGCTGCCACACATGCTCGAGACCATCTGAACCAAAAAAAATAATCTTGGTCTCATCAAACCACAGCACTGACTGAGAGCATGTGCACTCAGCTTCTTTGGACGACCAACGTGATGTCTGTTCTCAGTGGACCCAGTTTTTTTAAAACGCTGC
>JAUZSU010031289.1:0-10409 GCA_034780255.1 Parotocinclus maculicauda | reverse complement strand
ACATTACACGTATATAATAGGATTTGTTTCTGTAGTTTAGGATTTGGTCCGAATAAGCGGCTGGTCCCATTAACCGGTGGTCCTATTAACCAGATTCGACTGTATCTGTAAAAAATAGACCGTAAACAGGCCGGAGACAAAAGTTGGGAATCTAGACCAAACTCCAAGGACCTTCTAAATGACCATGATGGTTTTATGGCGTCCAAATATAAAAAGATTTAACAGGCCACAGAAAACCTTAAAAGCTGCATCTATTAAACCGTAATCAGTTCCTCGTTGCTCCTGTGCAAACTGATAAGATGAAATTCCTACAGAACTGATCAAATAAGCACTGCAAGTACACATCTAAGCTACTGTGTGTAATGTAGATGCCACTTCAATAGGGGAAAGGTCACCATGATCTCACCAGACGTCCATGTGTGTGTGTGTGTGTGTGTGTGTGAGAAGCACTTCAGTGTACAGAGTTCACCAAAGACAAAGGTTAACTGTTTACAATTATCAACAAAAATCTAGCAAACCTAAAAGTTTACAATCTGCTATAAAAAGAAGTCCGTGCTACAAGGAGGGTTTGGTTCTAAGGTCAAAAGGCGTTTCGTTGATTGTCAAAGTGAAAAGAAGTTACACAAACATCACAAGGAATAGAAATGCTGTAATAAACAACAACAAGCCGGTTCAGTTTGGAGCCCACTAACAGTCATCTGGCTAAACGATTTGTCCACTGTTTATAATACAGATGTAATTCGCCCCCCTTCAGACCACCAGAGGAGCTCGTATACTATTTAAGAACTGGTTTGTAGTTTGTGTTGCCAGTGGGTTGACTGGCTGGTTTAAAGAGTGCATAACATAACTGATAACAACAATAACAGGCTTTGTATTCAATGTCACTTTATTGGCGTTCATACATTCCAAGAACAACAAAAAAAAAGCAAAAACATGTTATTCGTCACATTACGAGACCCACATCCAAACCTTCGGATCCTGAGGTAGAACATGAGACGTTAAAACATTCATCGACAGCTTGGAGCGTGGTGGGCTTCGTGAACGTGCAGACACAAAAGATTGTGAGAAGCAAATTGCATAACTTACGAAAAAAACGAGACATTCTAGGGGTTTGTTTATAGCTCCGATAAAACTAACACTGGTCTTGATCCAGATCATTTAACACAAGCTAAGACTGGCTACGCAAAAGACTATGGACAATCAGCCGTAGCCGAGCGTATAGTGCAAGTTCACATCAACATTAACTACAACCACAAACACAAATTCGTTTTCTGTGGACGCGTGCAAAGACGTGTCTGTTTGATGTTCCGCCGTGATTCGGTACGACGATCGGTCCAATAAGCTTGTACAATAAATAACAATCCCGCAAAAACGGGACCCGTTTTTGTTCTCCACCTTAAGTTAAAACAACGAAACTAACATGACTCTTCTTTAACAACAACGACAACAAACAAAAAAAGCGAAGAAGAAGCATAGGTAGGTTCTTTGTGCCTTAAAAAAGGTCCCGAAGTGATTCCCCCAACCCACAAAGATTTAATATATTAATATTAGCATTCCATAAAACTTTTAACATTTTTCCACATCCAAAATGTCCGGCCATTTTATCATAGCAATCTGCAAACAATACGTCCCAACCACCTGTGCCACGAGGGCTAGTTCACATTTCTGTTTGGGATTTTTCTCTCGTGGCTACTGCTAAGTAAATGATTTGACCTGTTATTCTCTAGGAATTATCTTCCTTAAGGTTTATCCTGACGTAAAAAATGGAATTGTTCTAGCTAACGACTCAAAATCGTACAGACAGTAACAAGGAACTACAGGAACAGGAGTTCTGTGAGCGAAGATTCGGCCAGTCTAACCTCAAAAGTACTGTAAACAAAAATAACTCTCCCCAATTCTTGTTGGGAACTGCTAATGCCTCTGTCAGGCATTGTGAAGCATCTGTTGAGCTAATCGCTCATGCTAATCGCTAACGCGAAGCGCTAACGCTAATCGCTAGCTATCTTAGTATGAGCACATCTGCGTTTAAACCCTAGATAACTGACAAAATTACAGCACAATATATTCTCTAGTCCGTTTTCAATCAATTTGGATTGGTAAAGTAAAGACTACATTCTTCAAACCTGACCAAAATTGGCATTAGCAAAGATGTATGTTTAAGCACTTCATATAACCAAATAACAACAAAAAAACAACAGTATAAGCAGTGAAAAGGTTTAGCAGCCTAGCTAGGTGATTGTACTTTTACAATACCATGCTTAAAATATAATGAATGATAATGGAATATATGATGATGGTCTAGGCAGGAATCGATGAAACTTCTTAGTCCGTGTGGCACTTTTTAGGCATCGTTGGCTCTTTGGGGTAAGCGATGATAGTCGCTGGTAGATAAGCAAAGTCTATAGAGGAAATTACAGTAGTAAATCTTTACCCAAACCCTGAGATAAGGTCTACGTCCACACAAGACATAGAGGGGACCGTAAAAAGAGCACAGCGCAAGTCCTTTTTGGTTCATGACACAAAGAGAAACCTGGCCGAGCGAGGAACGTAGGATGATCTCCACCAACGGTGAGGAGAAACCTTTCGTCCGCGGACGCACGTCTCGTTTTCCATTTGTGCAGATACTGCAGCAATTAAGGTCCTGGACTGCTGACCAGGAGGTCCGAGGTTCAAGTTCCAGCACTTCCAAGCTGCTGTTGAGCAAGAACCTTAACCCACAGTTGCTTGGTTTGTAGATGGTTCGATGGAACTGTACAAGTTGCACAGCTGGCGTGTGCTTGAGCTTCTCAGGTGAGGAAATCGTTAAATGTGGCGTCCGGTGAGGAAATAAAGAGGCCTGTCTTCGCTGCAGTTGGCCGTTTGGAACTCGTCTCGAAGGCGGAACTGCCACTCGTCCTCGAGCTCCAAACGTACGATGGTCTGACGCAGGGAGCTACGGTCCTGAGAAACCACGCAAAGTGTCGCACCTGCCAAAGAGAAGAGAGGGTTAAGCAGGGTCCAGCTAATGAGGGTCCAGGGTCTTGGTGCTCTTTCTGCAGCTCTGTCCAAAGTCCAAACCAGTTCTGCTTACTCTAAAGTTCTAACATGGGTTTACCTTTCAGAAAGCGGAATTTCTTTAGAAATCCAGAAACCACGAAGGAGTCGCACAGGTAGAGGAGGAGCCCGCTGAACACGATGCCGCTGTGGTCCAGATTAACCGAGTGAGGCCTCGAGCTGACGTAACACACCGAAAGCTACACGGGCGGAGGGGATGTTTAGAGTTCATGTGAGGAAAATTGAAACATCAGTAGTGTGTGTGTGTGTGTGTGTGTGTGTGTGTGTGTCTGACCTGAGGGCCGAGGTTGAGGTAGGCGTCGATGGCGAGGACGGGTTGTGTGTAGTTGTGCAGCGCGTAAGGGAACAGGTGTTTACTGCAGCACTGCAGGAACCGTTCCAGGAGCATCTGAGCTGGAGCGTCCAGCAGGGGGCACTCACTGTCCGGGGCGCACACAAATTGAGAACTGGGGACCGGGGACGTCGTCTCCATGGACTGCGAACAAAAGATGGACACCGTGTAACACGGACACCGGCAGGGGGGCAAAACATAAGCATACGGAGGTGTGTGTGTGTGTGTGTGTGTCTTCACCGCGAGTTTGGGTTTGATGGGTGTGTGTTTGTGGCCGCCGGTGGGAATGTGTTTCTTCATGATGCTGAATCGGTTGAAGCGGCACAGCAACAAACCGCTGCTGTTCACCCTCAGGTTGAAGTCCACCTCCTCGCACATGTACCTACACACACACACACACACACACACACACAAACACACACACACATAGAGGGATGTTTTACCGGATGGCAAAGTGATCAAACATCTCCAGAACTTCTCCAGAGACATACGGGAAGCGAAAGAAGGTGGCACGGAGTGGATTTGAACATTTTGGAGACCCAAAACCGAGCGGGCACAGCGGGCACTGACCGGTTGAGGTCGTACTGGACGTTCTGCGTCAGGTCCACGTTCAGCAGGATGAAGTCGTGTAGGTGGCACCGGCTGAACGGCGCTCCGGCCGCAGACAGCGCCGTCCTGCTGCTCCACTTCTTCAGTCCGCACACAGCGTAGTGGCAGAGAGCGGGCGTGGCCTCCAGGTGCAGCATCACAGCCTTCAGACTGACGTTACACACCTCCACCGAACTGCCGATGGGCGAGAGAGGAGAACAAAAAACGGTTCGTTTGTGGAACCCAACTGTCCCCACCCTCCCAAATCCATCCCTTCGGGGTGCCTCCGTACCCGTTTGGGCTCCGGACGTGGGAGTTCCACAGGACACAGGAGTCGTCCATGATGAGGATGAAGGGCCAGACGTCTTGTCTCTGCACCCCCTGCTCCTCCTGCCTGTTCCTCTCCAGCTCCAGGTTGTGATACGAGAGCTCTTTGATCATGAAGCGAGCAGCTCCTGTTCAGCACATCGTACCACAGCTTTAGGTTTGAACGACCGTGTGATGTCGTTATTAAGGACGTCAAGTCCAGGCGTCCCGTCCCGGTCGGTCCTTACCCACTCCGGAGTTGTTGAAGATGGAGGGCAGAACCAGAAGGATGTGATTAGGCCAGAACTTCCTGTACAAAGCCATCTCGTGCTGCTTCACCACGAGGATGTGCAGGTGCGGCGCCCCCTCCAGGGCGTGGTACAGGTTCAGCAGTCCCAGATCCTGCCTGCCCGTCGTCGGGGTGAAGATCGGACTCTTGACTCTGTCCTGCGAGAAGGAAAGAAGGAGAAACCACTCAGGCATCCACCCGTCTAACCACCTACAACCCAATCCACCCACACCCAATCATCACCAGACCATCCGCCCAATTCTGCATCTGTTTAAATAGGCAACCTCCACCCATTTCTCGGTCCTAATACTTGTCCATCCTGTTATCTACCCATAATCCATTCATCCATCCATTTTCTCCACCAAACGGTCATGGCTCAGTCCAACCATTCAGTCATTTAAACATCCATCCATTCAATCATCCAATTCATTTCCCATCCATAATAAATAAATGTTATTCACCCAACCTTTTACTCCATCCATCTGTTGTCCATCCACCCATCCATTCCCCTACACATCCATCCATCAATAACAAACCATCCATTTATTTAACGCTCCATTTAATCTCGACCATCAAACATCCACCCATTTATTTGTTTTATTTATGCACACTTTAACCTTTTAAGCTGCAAAACCTTTTGAGATTTGAGCCACTCGAACCCTGTACCGTGTAACTCACCTGGTCGGACAGTAGAGGGAGTCTCATGCTCTCGAGCTGGCGCCCCTGCTGGCTGAACACGAAATGATGCTCTTTGTGTGCGGGGATGACGAAGTGGAGCTGAACCTCCTCACCCAGCATGGAGGAGCAGAAGGAGAAGGCGTGGAAGGTGCAGTCAGACAGCTGGGGACGCCAAACACACACACACACACACACACACACACACACACACACACACACACACACACACACACACACACACACAGAGCATTACATTTAAAGCCAAAGGAAAGTGAACCAGTGTGTATGGTGTGTGTGTGTGTGTGTGTGTGTGTGTGTGTTGGGGGGTAGACTCACGGGACGGGCGGGGCCGGGGTCGCTGTAATGGTGGCACTGCTCACAGTGGTGAAATGCATTGTGGGCGGCGAACATGCTGAGCCTGATGGAGACGGTCTTCCTCTTCCTGTCCACTCCCTGATCATACTCCCCCTCCCCCTCCTCCTCCTCCTCCTCCTTCAGTTCTGTGTTCGTAATGAATAAGAATTAATTAAAAGATAAAAACATGGGATGTGATTATGAATCGATTGTTGGTGCATCAGTTTAGTGAGAAATAAAATAATCATTAGGTTAGTCTTTTTTATCCTGTATTTTCTATCATTATTCGGATTAGTTAAATTTATTTTTCTTCACATTTTTCTCTATTTTTGTGCCTTTCAGGTTTTTTTTCCCTTCTTTTTCTCTCTCTCTCTCTATATATAGTTTGTTTTTATAGTTTATATTTTACATATGTTTTCTTTCTTTTTTATCTTTATCTTTATTTTTCTGCTTTCTTTTCTTTATTCGTTACCTTTCTTTTTCTTTCTTTATTTAATAAGATCGAAATATAATAATAAAATAATAATATGTGTTTTTATTCCAGTCCTTAAGAAGCCACTTTGTTTATTTTACAGATGATGCTGTTTTTATTTACTGATTAATTCTTTTTAGGTTTGTGTTTAATAAAGATTTAATAATAATAACAATAATAATAATAACAATAATAATAGTAATAATAGTAATAATAATAATAATAATAATAGTAATAATAATAACAATAATAATAGTAATAATACTAATAAATAATAATAATAGTAATAATAATAATATTAATAATAATTATAGTAATAACAGTAATAGAAATAATATTAGTAATAATAATAATAATAATAATATTAATAATAATAATAATAATTTCTGAATGAATTGAGTTTTAGTTTTATAAATAATAATTTTATAAAATCCGATTCTGGAACTAAAAACTCTGGGATTTGGTTTTAGATGAGAGACGATGAGAAACTTTAGATATTTATACTTTTATTAAAGAGATTAAAAAAAAAAAATTTAAATCTTTTTAGACGGGACGCTGGATCTCGGCTGGATCTCGGCTGGATCCCGGCTAATAAAAATCCGGATCGAGTTTAGGATGCTTTTGCGGTTTATAAACGCACCGTTGGGTCTGGCCGGGTTCCTGCCCGAATAGACGGCGCTGCAGCGCCTGAACCGGGGATCACGTGAGCTAAGATCAAAGGTCATACGCTGCATCTCCTCCAGATCAGGCCAGGGCGGGCCGCTCGAAACGGGAACATCTGGATCCGCAGCGACAAGGTCTGTAAAAGCACAGAGTGTGATTATAAACAAACCGAAAACACACAGCAGATCTGGATCATCCACATGAGGGTCCGGACCCAGTACCCCGAGTGTCCCAGTCCCATGGTCCCACGGTCCCACCCTGGTGCCATCACGAGCCACAAAAACCGGGCCCTTCCACTTACTGGAGCTAAACGAGATAATTAGGTTCCTCGTTAGCCGTGATTTAGTGTGTGTGTCAGAATCTCACCCTCCTCGAGCTCCTCCTCGTCATAAACGTCCACCTCCAAGAGTCGAATCAACATCCGAAACAGAATGCGCAAAAACTGAAGATACGCCCCGGTCTTACCCACCTAAACACACACACACACACACACACTTTTATTAGAAACCTCTTACGACGAGTCGTACACAAACCAGCGAAGGTGGGCGGGGCTAACCTGTGGTGGTCCGCTCAGTAACAGCCTCCTGGGGTGGGCGGAGCCTGTGGCATTGTAATCGGCGTGCTGCGGCCGCGCCCTCGTCCACTGCCGGTAGTACAGAGATTGCTCTGCCCCGCCCTGCTGCGGGACCGGGGGCCGGAGCGGACTGACCCACTCCACGTCCCCGTGGGGGAGGAGCCATGCCGAGCTCAGCTGATCCTCCGAGTCGGGGACCAGGAGGCGGTAGGAGGCACGGGACAGGACCACGGTGCGGGGGAAGACGCGCTGCGCCGCTTTGCTCCCCCTGCAGGAGGTCTGAGTGGACTGGCTTGGCCTCTGGGACCCGGGGGAGGTGGAGGAGGAGGAAGAGGAGGAGGAGGAAGAGGGGGCGGAGCACTGCGAATCACATTCCTGCTTGAGGTGGTGAGGGGAGGAGTTAAAGGAGCATGACGAGCTGCTATTGGGTGATTCGTGGTGGGAGGAGGAGACGGAGCAGGATTTGTGGGAGGAGTCAGGGACTCCCGAGGAGCTGACGCCGTTTTCAGCCAGGGAGCCTAATAAGAGAGAAAAAAAGATCTTAATCTTATCTGGGATCACTAAAGATCACGTACTTGTTACTCATCTGGCTCATTAGTGATCTGGATGATTAATTATTTCCCTCATCGGTGATCCAATTAGTGAGTGAACCACTTTGTTACTAATCTGATTAGAGACCTATTATTATTAATGATCTGATTTGTTGCTTGGCTCATTAGGAATCTGGTACATTATTGATATAAATGTTATTAAACGGCTGTTACTAATCTGATATGTGTCGTTAGGGATCTGATTTGTTATTAATCTGGCTCGTTAGTGATCAGATTTTTTTAGTCACCTGATTTGTAAGGGATCTGATTTGTTAGGGATCTGTTTAGTGTCCTGGCTGAGTAGTGATCTGTTTTGACTGGGATCTGATTTGTTAGGGATCTGTTTAGTGACCTGGCTAAGTAGTGATCTGTTTTGATTAAGATCTGATTTGTTAGGGATCTGATTTGTAAGTGATCTGTTTACTGACCTGGCTGAGTAGTGATCTGTTTTGATTAAGATCTGATTTGTTAGGGATCTGATTTGGAAGTGATCTGTTTACTGACCTGGCTGAGTAGTGATCTGGTTTGCTAGTGATGTAATTTGTTAGGGATCTGATTTGATTGGGATCTTATTCATAAGGGATCTGATTTCTTAGTGATCTGTTTACTGACCTGGCTGAGTACTGATCTGGTTTGATTGGAATCTGATGTGTTATTGATCTGATGTGTTAGGGATCTGTTTTGTGACCTTGCTGAGTAGTAATCTGGTTTGATTGGGATATGATTTAATTGGGATCTGATGTGTTCGTGATCTGTTTAGTGACTGGGTTTGTTAGTGATCTGATTTGATTAGGATCTGATTTGTTAGGGATCTGTTTAGTGACTAGGTTTGTTAGTGATCTGATTTGACTGGGATCTGATTTGTTAGGGATCTGTTTCGTGACTAGGCTTGTTAGTGATCCGATTTAATTGGGACCTAATGTGTTAGTGATCTGTTTCGTGACTAGGCTTGTTAGTGATCTGATTTGTTAGGGATCTGTTTCGTGATCCCTCTCTGAAGATCTCACCGGAGGCTCGGGTGGTGGCGCTGCCGTTACTCGGAGGTCTCTCCAGGTCCATGTGCAGCTCATCGTGTTCCATAACGCCCCCACTTTGCTCTTCCTCGTCTTCCTCTTCCACCTTCAACCCTTCGGCCTTGCCCGCTGTCGCCACGGCATCGGGAATCACAGCCCACGTGGCGTAGCAGCAGGCCATGCCTACTTCCTGCTCCAAGGCCGTCCGGGTAAGACAGCTGGAGTCGATCAGCCGGAGGTCGCAGTACCTCAGAGACCTGCAGAGACACGCCCCATTCGTACGTTAGAGGCGACTGGGCCGAACGGCAGGAAATGAGCTCCATATAAGGAAAAGGTTTCCTGGGGAAGGTCGTACCTGGGGAAGGTCTCTCCCAGGGGGTCTTTCCCAGTAAGGATGATGATGCAGGGTAAATCCTCCAGATCCTCGTAGGTAAGAGGAACCCAGTCCTCGTTTCTACTCCGCTGCCAAACCTGTCCAAAACACACACACACACACACACACACAGACACGTCATGTTTAGAGAGGACTACCGGGCACAAACCAAACCGAGTGTGTGTGTGTGTGTGTGTTACAGACCCTGAGCTGTGTGCAGAAGTGCGGTGCCAGGCTGATCTCGTTGGTCGGACCTCCCAGCACCACGGCGAATCGGCGCTCCAGGCCCAGTTTGTGCTGCGCCTCCTCGAGCCGTTCCCGCGCCAACCGCGCCAGCTGCAGCGAGGGCACTCTCACGAGCAGCATGTGCCCCCGGCCGCACAGCCCCTCGGCACGCCCTTCTGCGCTCAGCACTCCCTCCACCATGGCCAGCGTCTGCGGGGTGACGCAGTCCCGGAGCGCCGGGAACGCCGTCAGGGCCATCATGGCCTCTGTGTACTGCTGGATCAGGAGGTAGCTCCGGATCACCATGCTGTGCAGATGAGGGTGACTAACATCCGAAAAAAGAGAACGAAAAACAAAAAGATAAGAGGCAGGCACCGAATGTGAGAGAGAACAGTGGGTCGATTTCGGGGGTGAAGATTCGGACCGTTGGAGCAGAGCGTTGACCATCCTCTCGAAGGCGTCATCACAGCGCAGGATGGGACTGGAGATGCCCCACTGCACCGAGCGCCGGTACTCCCTCAGCCCAAAATACACCTGCTCCTTGGAAGAGAGCGCCCCCTGCTGAAAGGCAGACAGTATGCATGTTGCATAGCGGTAACAAGGAGGAATACATTTCCCACAACCCTTTGCTTCTAACCCTAATGTTCTTTGGGATTTTTACAGAAATCTTTGACCCTAACAACAACCCCAAATCATAGAACCAAGGACGGGATGGAAATACTTTTGGAGGTAATTCTGGCATGGCGTGGAATGGACGTTTATTATGTGGGTTGCTATAGCAACACATACTGTATATTGTTATCCGATTTTTTTTAATTCCACCAATTTTCGGTCAGTATCTCCTCCTAGAGCTTTCGACATATCGACACGGGACCAACGCCGAAACGTCCGGGATGTTC
>JAUZSU010031278.1:0-10409 GCA_034780255.1 Parotocinclus maculicauda | reverse complement strand
TGTATTCTTCAAATATGATCGTCAGCAGATCCGGGAAACAAGCAATAAAAAAAGTCGTTTGGCTTTATTATTTATTTAAAACAAAACAAAAAATACCCGAAGAAGTGAGGACTGGAAAACGGTAAAAAACACTTGTCAAAACGACAGTTATTCCTATAATTGTGTGGACACACACACACACACACAGCCTGGAATTTTACTTAATTAAAAGTTGCCAAAGGTTTCTAATAAAATGACTTGTGAAGGATGTACCAGTATATTCAACCTGTCTGGATTGTTACTGTGCATTTATGTAGGTGACATATCTGGTATATAGGCATTAGTGTTCAACTAATCTGCTCTCTGCACAAATGAAAATGTTTCTTGTGTATAACTTAAAAAAAGCATAATGCTACCTACTGTTTCAAAGCATGTTTCGTATAGCACTTTACCTCATAGTAATCTTTGAATGATATAAAATATTATTTGACTCACCAATGAGAGAGAAGTAAAGAATTTGTTCAGTGTTGGATTTCATTTCTTTGGCTGAATTTTATTCATTCATTGGAGCAGGTCAGTGGTTCACAAAGCGAGTTACCACATTCATAGCAGGAATTCGAATCAGATAGTGAAGTCTGGGCGTAAACATTCATCCCTACAATTTTGCGACAAGAGGACATTACATCTTGCAGGTCCTACTTTGGGAAATAAGAATAATAATAAAATAGTTGATCAAAAAACTGGTTTAAATATACTGCTCACAAAAATATCCCCTAATTTTTGTGAGCAGTGTAGTTACTTTATTACAGAACACAACAGGCAGCTAAAGAATATTTAAACAAGTACTGTAATGGCTCATTTTTAGTAGAAGCTGAAAGTGAGAGGTTGCCTTGCTATCTAATAACATGGATTTGACACTGATCGTTTTGTCTCTATCATCTACTGTGGCATTTGCAGTACCTGCAAATCCCAGAAATCCCTAAAAATAAAAAGAACGATATGAAATAGCAAGATAAAGACATTCTCAGTAATCGATACAGTCAAACCAATAATTCAAATATACTAGTTAAAAAATAGACACATGACTAAAACATGAAGTGATGTCATTGTGATATATAGTAAATATAGTATATTAAGTCCGCCTGTCTATTTCTTATCTGCAGATGGAGGACACAATCCTTTAAGTGTACCACATTTTCCTAATGGAAACAATATAATACAACAGAATGGGGACAACTGTACATTAGAAGTTTTACATTCGATTTAAAATTTGTTTGCATACCAAAAGTAAAACTAAACATGCTGTAATTAACACTTTATTAGAATAATCAAATAGAAATGTAATATAACTACAAAATACATTCCAACAGTGCTGATGCTGGTACAATATAAACACTACTAATTAAAACATTCAATCTTTAAAAAAAAAAAAAAACCAGACAAGATTCTACATGGCTATGTCTTCAAGATGAAAAGTAGAAGATAATAAAATTCATACAACGGTACCCACATATGACTTGACAGATCTTGGCAGGAACATTCTCTTTGATATACGGCCACTATATTAGGTACCATTCTTATGTTGAAAACGCCTTGATGACAGAGGTCAGAAGAGAATATCCAGGGTGGTTTGAACTGACAGAAAAGCAACCTTGAAGCAGATGGGCTACGTAAGCAAAGACCACACCGGGCACTAGTCCTGCCAGCTTAGAACAGGTAACTAAGGTCACAGACTAACAAAAAATAGACAAGTAGGGTAAGATTGGTAGGATTTTAGCATAAAAAAACAAAAAAACCTGGATCCATCTTGCTTTGTATCAATGGTTCAGGTACTGGTTGTGGTATAATAGCATGAAGGATATTTTCTTGCCACACTTTAGGCCCCTTTATACCAACTGAGCATTGATTAAATGCCACAGCCTGAGTATTGTTGCTGGCTAAGTCAGTGCCTTTATAACCACAGTGCATCTCCTAAGTGCCACAGGCACCAGTTCTCAATGCAACAGAGCACATTTGGGATGTGGTGGAACAGGAGATTTGCATCATGGATGTGCAGCTGAAAACTTAGCAACTGCATAATGCTATCATGTTAATAAAGACCAAACTCTCTGATAAATGTTTTCTGTGTCTTGGTGAATCTATGCCATTAAGAATTAAGGCAGCTCGGTAAGAAAAATGGGTCAAAGCAAGGTGTAGATAATACAGTGGCCTAATAATACACCAGGGGGTGTATTATTAGCTTACAATCTAATTGTTATACAGTGTCCTTGTTAAAAGACTAAAAAAATGTTTCCCTTTCCAAAATTCAGCTGAATCTCAATTCATTCTCTAGGCCATATATCTTTGCTTTCAGGCTTTTTAATTCCCCCTGGATTTTCTTGGTGCGGGCGTTTGACTGTCGGACCTCATGTAGGATGGCCAAGTCCTGATCTGGTCCAACATTTAGAGTCACCTAAAAGGGAATGGATTTTAATGACTGTTTACATTTCAACAAATTATATATGAAGTTACTTTTAAACTGATGATTTGTTCTATGAGTGTGGAAACAATTGATATTTATAAGTAATTGGCTGATTTATGTACTGATCTGCTTTTAAGAATTACATGTCTGACCTGAACCAAATACAAACTTTTTATAAAAAAAAATACAGTGGAACCTCGGAATGGTAACTTAATTGGTTCTGGAAGGTCATTTGAAGTTTGTAAAGCCGGATCCCCAAATGATTGTTTTTTACGCCTATAGTGTTACGTAAGTAATGATTAAAGCAAAGGACTAGAAAACAGTACACACACACACACACACACACACACACACACACACACACACACACACACACACACACACACACACACACACACACATATATATACACACACATTTATGAAATAAGTGAAATATGAAGACTATAAAAGACTATAAAATAAGTGACAAAAAAAAAACCCAACTTAGTCTTGGCATGTATTATCATATGGGCAGTGGTGCTGAGAATGAGGGTGTGTCTGAAATCTCACCCATAGACTGAAAAAAATATACATATACATAATATAGTATTACATTTTATAAAATAAACAATATTAATACGGTGACTCTTCTTGCCTAAAAGCCGTTTGGCTTTTATGGTAATTGACATACGATATTTGTACATCATTTTGGAAGATGGAATTTTTGTTCGAATTTGGGGACCAAAAAAAATTAAAAAATTTTAACTGACTGTTTGATAGCTGAACTGTTCAAGTAAAAAAGCGTTTGAATTCTGAATTTCCACTGTATTAGAGCAGCTTCTTTTCAATGTACAGTCAACATTAAATTGTGAATATGGCTGAGAGTAAATTCACAGAAATAAAACTGAACATGAAACGGTAAATACATTTATAATGACCGTGTTGCCTAATCACCTTAAATAGTTGCTTCTCTACATCTTTCAGTTTCTGGCGCAAATGTTTGATGTCAGTCTTAAAGCCCTCCACCTCCATGGTCCGTCTCTTTTCCAGAGTCTCATAACGCTGAGTCATTAACTGCAGGCGCTTGGCAACTTTGTCTGAACGCTCCTGCATACAAAAACACATTTCTCGGATACCCACAGTAAATACCCATAGACTGCGGTAGCCTAACAGTTAAAGTACTGGACCTGAATGGTCCTGATTCAAATCTTACCTCTGCAAGCTGCCACATATGGGTCCTTAAGCAAGACCCTTAACTCACCATTGCTTGCATTGTAAGACTGTAAGGGCATCTGCTAAATGTCGTAAACGTAATTACCAAATACCTTCACATTTGTGTGGAGAGGCTGCCAGAGCATCTTACCTTAAAGATCTCTCTTCCCACATCTCCTTCCTCTCGGATCTGTGCCAGATCTGTCTCCAGCCCTACACACTGCTCTCTGTACATGTCTGCCAGCTTCCGCGCTTGCTTTAACTCCTCTTTTAGAGCCTATAGGAGAACAGAGCATATAAAATATTTTCCAAATAATGGTTTTGTTAGATTCATAGGCTCTAAAGAGAACTGAATGTTCATAACAGTTTAAACTGGTATTACAACCCAGTCCAAGTTTCATTTAAACTTACCCTGATTTCATCTCGATGCATCTGACAGCTTTCTGCAGGTGGCTGACTGAGAAGAAATGGGACTGCCGTAGCTCCTGTCTCCTCTGGAATGCTATGCGTCTTCCTCAACCTCTCCTGAAATGAGTCCAGCTGTCTTAGCAGCCTGTCCTTCTCCACCATCCAGCTCTTCTCGTGGGTTCGACTTTCAAACTTGAGTTGCAGGAAGTCCCTGGTGCTCTCATACAACAGGTTCTGTGTGTGCTGGAGCCTGATGTGAGAGTGATTGTAAGCAGAAAATTACTACATAATAACTAAGGAAGGGAAAAAAACAGTTTCCTTTTTAGCTTTTTCAGCAACACTCACATGAACGCCTTGAAAATGCACTGGAATGCCAAAAGTGAGCCAGGTCTTATTGTCTAACATGACCTCACAGTCATGTTCCAAAATATGGTGGAAAGCCCTTTTAGAAGAACAAATGCTGTTGTAATAGAAATGGTCTCCATATCCAAATTGTTTTGTATTTGTTTTTGTGTCTACAAATTTTTGTTTACATAGTGTAAGTGTAAATGGCATTGGTTTAAAAATGTAAACTTCCTTAGCCCAAGGATACACCACACACAGGATTTTAATATGAAATTACTGGTGTGGATTAGTGGTTGAGGTATTGGACTATGGATCAGAAGGCCCAAGGTTCAAATTCTGCCTCTGCCAAGCTGTGACTGTTGTGTCCATGAGGCACAAAAGGCCTTTAATCCACAGTTTCACGGATTGTTAGTAACTTTATCTGTCACAAATTGCTCTGAATAAGGGCATCATCTAAATGGCTAAATATGAAATCTTAACCTGAACTTAATCTGGTCGGAATAATAGCCACCAAGTAATTCCAATTTGCCACTGGTCACATAAGCCTGGTATTTTTGGGGTCATAATGGGTTACAACAGTAACCTTGGTTCTCTCAGGTGTGCTTATCTGTACTATATCTACCTTCTCTCTTCTTGCATTACAAAACAAGACTTTGTGGTAAGACACCTCATTCATGATAGTCATAACTAAGAAGATGTAGCTACTTTTCAGTTAGGGCAGCTATTCTCTCCTGGTCTCTCTGACGCTGGACCTGTCCCTCTTCCATGTGAATCCGTCTGTCCTCCAACATAGACTCGAGCTGTTCTTTAGCCAGGCGTGTCTGCTCTTCCAGCTGTGCCTGTAGTGCCTCCACCTGAAAAAAACAAAACAAAAAAAACACATCACTACTAGTAATAAAAGAGTCATGCTTTTCTCTGCAGAGGGACTTCAACTGGGAGTGGCTTTGTTTTCTATAGATTTTCCATTATCTATATATATATATTTTTTTTAAAGGCTATAGAAATGTTTTAGATTTTCTCATCTGGTCTTGTCCAATCCTATAGAAATCTGATCCACACTCAAATGTAAGCATTTATCAGAGAAGAGCCTCATAAATCTCCTATTCCAGAGACCGTGATAATGCTCCTTAATATGTAGTATATTCTCCACAATAGCAAACAGAGAATAATTTGTGCCTAATTACTCTACAACCATCTTTAATGCCTAACAAATCTTGTCTGAAGCTAACATTAAGAGTAAAGCAAGTATCAAGATTTGATGATATAATTAACATGCCTGCATAAACTTCTGTATTCCCAATAGAATGAGAGTACACAATAACTTTAAAAAATCTACTAATTAAAAACGTATTTTTAACTAGTAATAAGCTTTCTAAAGCAAAGTTAAAAATTGAAACACAATATTCTACATAAAATATGATTATAGGTCATGATAAGGTCCTGATACATACCTGTAGTAATAATGTCTGGTTATCTTTCTTGTGCTGCTCAGAGTTAGTGTCAACTCCTCCATTTTTTGACAGACTCCTATTTCCCTCTACATGAAACAAAATAAAATGATGAAGAATGTCCACTTCTACAGCATTTGGATTTAAGGAAAATAGGGGTTGTGCCAAATGAAGAAAAAATAAACATTGTACCAAGGACGTAGGAAAACAGTAAAGAAATCAGCTCTTCTTAAAAACACTGTGCCAATCAATATAATATATAATATGGAAATAATTCAGATGATTCAAAGATGAGTACTATTCTGCATTGGAGTGCTTAATTTGTAACACATCAGGTAAGGGAACACCGAGCTTGCTGTGATCCGGCAAGTGGGCATTAATTGAAAAGATATAAACACAACAGTGCTCATAGTGCAACATGTAATACAGTAGTCTGTATAGAGCTACTGTAGAATTTCAGGCTACAAAAAGATATGTATACATTGTCTAAAATAAAATAAAATAAAAACACCTGGGAAAAACGAACCTTTTGTAGAGCCAGGTTTTAGTTTTACTGCTTTCCCATACTCCTGATCTCTGGGTTGGAGTTTCTTTTGAGGAATAGTTACCTAAGAAAGAGCTCCACATGAATCAGATGTACTTTCACATTCGTTTTTCACCAGGAACAAAGAATCTCTGAGAAACAACGCAAAATAACTCAAACCTTATGTGGAGGCTCTCTGTGAAAATAAGTAATCTCTCCTGCATCTGGACCAACAAGAGCTAAAAGGTGCTGAATCTTTTTCCGATCTTCAAGCTCTCTGTCAAGAGGGAAAACTGATATTTAACGCAGTGGGGCACAATAAGCTCTTTACAAGTTTATTGTGTTTCTCACCTGATCTTAAGGCGATCGTTCTCAGCGTATAGTCTGAGAGCCTGCTCTCGCTCCTGGAACAGGTAAACCTGCATGTCACTCAGAGCCTTCTGCAGTTCAGCTATCTCCTCCTCCCGCTGACGAACTTCCCACTGGAGCTTGTGCTAAAGAAATATTCAGAGTGTTAAATTCACGCACTAGTGCACTGACTCCTCTGCTGTGTTCCAAAATGTCTTAAGAAAATCCTCTGCTATTTAAACCCCTTGTATGAAGCAGTTGGGGCCATGTTTATGGTATTTCAATCGTTTTTTAATGGAGAGTGCGAGGCTGTAAAAACAAACCACAGACACAAAGAATGTTTGCATGTACTGAATCTCCCCTGTGTGCTCACTTCACTGTCCCATGCTCACAGAATGCCTTACTATGCACTATGTTAAAGATACAATTTGAATGATATACATGACTACTCAGAGGATGCTTAATTTGCTTGATGTCTGCATTAGTCTCTGCTTCTTGGCCCATTTTCAGTTACAGTAAAAAATCCGTCTGTTTTCTCTTTTCAGTGGACAATATTTTCAATGCATCTTCAATAAATAGTAGTTAATGCATTTCAAGTCATACACACTTCCTTATACAGTTGTGGCCGGGTTTTGAGAATGGTACAAATTTTGGTTTTCACAATGTTTGCCGCCTCAGATTTTTAGAACCTTTTCACAGATGTTTATATGGTACAAGGATGTACAATTATAACAATTCCATATGGTTTAAAACTTTTTTTATTTATAAATATATCTAGTTTAAGCAAATACTTAATATTTAGTGCTGACCCTTCTTCTTTAAGACTTCCGCAATTCACCTCAGCATGCTGGATATCTGCTTCTGGGTAAAATCAACCCATACTTGCCTAATCAGTGTTTTTGTTCATTTTTGTGGATTGACAACAGGTTCCAACAACAGGCAAAAATTCTGCAATTTCTGAGTAATCTCTGCACTGGTGGTGACCCGATCTTGTAGCTGCATCCTCTATAGGGGACAGTCCTGATGCTTGCTTGATCTTCTTGGGTGCGCTGAAGTTTTCTTCACTGCAACTGAACCACTCTCCTTAAAGTTCGATAAATGAATGATCGGGGTGCTATCTTACAAGCAGCAACGTTCTTTCCTGCGAAACCCTTTTGAATCCAATGATGACTGTACGTGTTTCCGTGGAGATAACCAAGTTAACAGAAGAAAACTTAGAAGCACCTCTACCCTTTTAAAGCATGACAGAGTGATGTCAACTGTCTTTTGTCTGCATCAATCTTTTCTCCTGAGCTAGCAAGATCATCACTGAAATTATGTTAGCAGGCCATTTTGTTGGGCTGAAATTCAGTGATTTTTTTTTGTGATGAGGTCATATTCATGGCAGGAAATGATTTTACAATTTACTGCAATTCATCTGATCACTTTTCACAATCTAAAGTTAATACAAATAATCACCATAAAAACTGATGCAGTTAGCCTTGCGAAAACCAAATTTGTGCCATTATCAAAAGTTTTGGAAATGACTTCAGACGCTCGATTAGAATGCAAAGTCTCAGTGCCAAGAAGTCACTGTTCTGACTGTAAGGCCTACCTGGTCCTCTGTAATACTCTTGTACTTCTCGAGAAGCTGCAGCAAATCCTCATGCTCTTCATCAAACTGGGCCAATTTCTGTCTGTAAAACTCCAGCAACTCTCTAGAAGGGCGAAGATAGGCCAAGCGCTCGGAGATTGAAGGCAGAGGGGAGTCTGCGTCCTGCGTACCCACACATCTAATATACACATTACAATAAAAAAGGGTGAGTGATCAGTAATGTAAGGAGAGCTGGTGATAAAGAGCTTCTGAATTCAAGCATAGTACTGTAACAGGATGCAAGTAAGTTTGTGGAATTTCTCTTTGATAATCCATGATCGACTATAAGTGGTATTATTGTTGAGTGATCAGAAACCACAGAACCTTAGCCACAGATTGGGGTTGGTGAGTGCTGAGGTGCACAGTGCATAAAAGTAACAAACGCTCTGTTGACTCAATAACTCAATAACCACCTATGGCATTGTCATCAGCACAAAAACAGTGTGCCGGGAGCTGCATGGCATGGTTTCCTGGAAAGCCATACATTGCTAAGCATTGGATGGAATGGTTTAAAGCACACTACCACTGAACTCTGCAGCAGTGGAAATGAGTTTGACATACCTACACATTTTGAACAATTGAATGCTTCTAACTTTGTTGGAACAGTCTGGAGAAGACGCTTTTCTGTGCCAGCATTTGAGCATGAGCACAAAGCAAGGTCAATAAAGGCATGGTTGGGTGAGTTGACCTTTTGGGATAAACTAGAACTTAAAGTTCGAGCCCAGCACTCTAGTCCAACATCATTATCTGACCTTATAATGCTTTTAAAACAATTATAACAAACACAGTCTAAATTCTTGTAGAAAGCCTTCCCAGAAAAGTAGAAAGGGATTAGAAAGGGACGTCATGGGTGTGTAGGTATCCCAATACTTTTCTCCATATAGTGTAGATAAATAAATAGACAGATAAACTTTCAGTTTAAAAAAATTTAATTAACATTTTAGTTCAGTTGCGGTGGGTACAGAGAGAAGAACACCTACCCCTCTCTCACACGCTCTTGTTTCAGTGGGGAGTCCATCATGCCGCTTACTACCTGCAGAATGTAGGAAAAAAAATATGATGACATCTGATTAGGTTTTAAGTGTGAACTATCTTAAGGTATCCTGAATTCAGTACAGTATTGATATACAGTACATGGAGTCATTTAACATCTCAACACACTATCTGAACCACAAGCGCCAACTATAACTAATTATCATTTGTAAACTCAATCTATAGAAGCAATTCCTCATCAACCAAAGGTGTATCAGTTTAATGTAAGTTTCAATTCCTTCCTATCTATGAATAGCTCGAACTTTCACTCTATTCAGTGTTCAATTACAAAGCAAAGTGCTAGAAGAAACAGCATTAGTCATTAAAGAGATAATTAAAAACAGGCGAATGATTCACGTGCTGGAACAAGGAAGAATTGCTTCTTTAGTAAATAATGTTGAAAAGATTACATACTATCCATGCTATTTTTCGAAAGAATGTACATTCAGAAAAAAGTCTACATTACAACCAGTAGACAAAAACAATCAAATCTGTTTTATACTTTTAACAAACAGATTGGAGCATGTGCAGTTACACTTGCCTTGGCATTAAATGGAGCTACATCTAATGTATTTAAAAATACCAAACAGACTTTACAGAATTCCACTTACAGAATATGTGTAAATTATTAGGGGCAGGGACATTATCAGACTTATATTACTGCTTCATGGACTCTAGTAAGATGTTGCTGTACTACAAAAAAAAGTATTTTATTTTCCTGGATTGCTGAGCACAACTGCAGGACACGCCATGCACAATTTCCTACAAGCAGTACATTTTGCATAATACCCCAGTCGTTCAATCTCCTCAGGTTTCTTTAGGATTTTTCCATAGAGTAATATACTTCTGCAAATACTGTATATAAAAGAAAGGCAGCCACATTTTGGGAAATTTTCAGAACTCTCAAAAAAACTTTTTTCACATGGTCATAATGGGGTATTTTGTGTAGAATTCTGAGGAACGAGATTAATTTAATACAATTTGGAATAAGGCTGTAACGTAAAAAAATGTGGAAAAAGTGAAGCGCTGTGAATACTTT